>CM076582.1:436993879-437077864 GCA_034641835.2 Pinus albicaulis | reverse complement strand
GTACCAACATTTTCTATATTAATAAAATAAGGCTGAGATCCTCTGCATGTTTATATTGTCTAATATTCAATTGCAGATTCTATTTCCCGTTTTGCCATAAATTTTGTGGTTTATGTTGTGCAAATTGTTTATGGTGTTGACGACTTAAATTTATGAAGCTATTTTCCACAAATTTTACATGGAAATCTTTTGTTTATGGATGGAAAATATATCTGAAGTATTTCTGAGTTAAAATTTCAAGAACGTTCCAAATTTTTGCCATTTGGGACATTACATCTGTGGCAGTATATCTCAATCCAAGATTGATGGTCCCATGTAGGTATCTCAGCACATGCTTTGCAACAATTTAGTGTGCATGTGATGTATTAATCATATATTGGTTCAAATTATTGTCCACAAAACATATGTCTGGCTAGTGTTCACTAAGAACATTAGGGCCCCAATTAGTTTTTGATACTCGGAAGGATTAGCCAAATCAGATCTCGCAGCTTCACCGCATAACTTTTTGAAATTTATTTCCATTGGTGTATTCATGGACTTACATTCTGTCATACTAAATCTTTCCAAAAGCTTAACAACATATTTTCCTTGAGAAAGGAAAATCTCACTAGGTCTCTACCATACTTCTAGGCCCATAAAGTAGTGCATCAGATGGAGATCATTCATTTCAAATTCAGAAGCTAACTCCCTCTTACAATGGAGGATAAGAGGTTCTCCACCTGTCAAGACTAAGTCGTCAACATATAATACCAAAATCAAAGGCATAACTTAGACTGTTTTGAAGTAGAGATTTGGATCAACATTGCTTCTGGTAAAACCAAGCTTCATCAAGAAGCTATTAATGTGATCATACTAGGCTCTTAGGGCTTGCTTCAATCCATAGAGAGATTTCTTCAGTCTACACACTTGAGTTTCCCTGTAATGTACTTCAAATCCTTGTGGTTGCTCCACAAATACTTCTTCCTTGAGGAAGCCATGCAAAAAAGTAGTTTTTACATCTATTTGGTGAAGAGTCCACCCTGGCTAGCAGCTAGAGCCACAATAGATTGGATGGTAGTATATCAAGCAACAGGTGCAATGATCTCATCATGGTCTATTCCCTCTTTCAAAGAGAAATCTCTAGCCACAAATCTAACTTTATGTTTTTCAATACTTATATTCGCACCATGTTTAATTTTGAACAACCATTTAGAAGTCAAAACAAATTTACCTTGGGGTCTTGGAACTACTTCCCATACATCACTATGTATGATGGACCCATATTCTTCAACCATTGCATCTTTCCATACTTGATTTTGCATTTCTTCTTCAAAAGTACATGGTTCATCCTGAATAATGTTTCTCATGGCCACAAAATATCCCTCGAACAAACATGGTGTCTTACTTTCTCTGAAGGTTCCTCCGAGGGCAACATGTCTATCAACATCTTGTAGAGTTTCACGAAGCCATAATGGTCTCTTTCTAGCAGGAGGATCACATTGAGGAGGATCCAAGGGGTCCATGGGCTCCATGGGTTCATCAACAAGATCAGGTTTAGGTTCAAGATATTCTTCAACATCTAAGACATCATCTTGACTATCAACATTTTTAGGAGGAGGACGAGTGTCTCTTGCTTTTCCAAGAGTTGCTTCTTCATCAAGTGTTACATCCATGCTAAACTCTATAGTTCTTTCACCAGGCATGTATATTCTAAAGATTTAGAATTTTCACAATAACCGACAAACGTACCTTTCTTACCTGAAGCTTCTAGCATGTTCCTCTTTTCCTTTGGCATATGAAAGTAGATAGGGCAACCAAAGATCCTCAAGTGCCCAACCTCGGGCTTTTCACCGTGAAGACTTCTTCAGGAGTCTTGTTGTTTAAGGCTTGGTGTGGAGATCTATTTTGGATATAGACAACAGTGTTAACAACTTCTCCCCATAGAAACTTTGGTAGCTTCTGATCATGCAACATAGTTTGTTGTTTTTCCACGATATTGGGGTCTAGGTTAGAATCTTATAATCACTGACACTACCAATCCAAGTATCACAACAAACTAATTTGCACAACGAAACAATATACAATAGTAAATCTACTAGTGCGCAAATATAGTCAACTTTTGACAATTTTTAACTGCCCAACTTTGTTATATTAACAAACTGATAATACAACAGTCTAGTGCTCCGGTACCAAGGATAATGGTCCTCATACATCCACTAATACAAAGACTAGAACTAGGACTTGGTGTTAATACACTAACCCTTTGGCTGATGTAGCGTGGTCTCTCAACTCCTCCCGGTCGTACCCTGTACACACCCCCAGTCCTTCGGTTCAGATCTACAACAACTTCAATCTGCCTCTAGCAATGAACCAACTCCATCAGGTCACTGAACACGACTCCAACTGCTCTCTAGCTGATTGTTCGTCCTTCAATGCATCAACACATTGAGACTCATGTCGAGTTGTTCACAACTCCATTTGTGAACAAATCTCAATTACCCACTGCTGCTTCTCAACTCCTTTGGGACTTCTTTCCCAATTAGCTGCTCCTTAGTCCTTCAAGGACACAACTCTTAGGGACTTCCTTCCCACTAGTGTCTTCATCTGGTGCCTGATGAATACACACTTTGGGCATGGAGGGCTGCCACCTATCTGCTCCCTTTACCTCCTTTCTTCATCCTTCAAGAATCAGTTCTGAGCTCACCCAATTCTTCCTCTTCTCACAACCCTCTTAGTCCTTCAAGAGGATTTATTTAGGGCTTGGAGCAAGCCATTGCAACCCTCCTCATTCCTATTCGTTTGGCTGCTCCAACAATTGTCCTAAACTAGGACAACATCCACTAGCAACTTTGTTAAAATTGGCAACTAGGGCCAAATTCCACTTTGGTCTCCTCAATTGATGGAGATAATAATTCCATTGAATTCCTCTTTTTGAGAGGACCAAAATCGATATAAAGATTGTCTAATTTGGATAAGGAAAATATTTGATTATTCAAAATAAATGCTATGAGTCATGATTTGGTTTAGGCGGGAAAAATTGAAATTTGAATTTTGAATTTGCCTCCAAAAGTTATGGCAAATCATCATGTCTTATCATCCCATTTTGAATCATCCAAGAGCAATCTCATCAAGAAAATGCCTCTGTAATTTACAGCGAAGAACAAAGGCTAGCATGGAGCAAGAAGGACGAGTTTCTCTCTGTTTTATGGTGCGTACTGTTGAGATTTTGAGTGTTGAGGTAGCATCGAGTGTGCTTTAGCCCTTAAAGTTTGTGGAGGGGCTAAGACACACAAGACCTCCAAAACCTAGAAAGCGTTTGGAGAAATTTCATCTAATGTGTGAGATATTAAAATAATTAATTTTTTTTAATGAGGACCCTAAATCTAACTTAGGGAATTCGAAAAATTAAAGTGAATTAATTAAACACATGTGATGAAATGTTCTAAGTGATGCGGATCAAGCGGTCTTTTAATCTTAGCCGTCAATAAGAGATTAAATCACCACCGTTGATATGTCAGCGAGAAAAGTATAAGAGAAAGGCTTGGGGTCAGTTGGAGACACACACACGGAGGCAGAGCTGAGAGACTGAGCTGGAATTCTAGGGCAGGTTTGCTAAGAATTTCCAGAAGAGTTTCTATGTAGTGAGGGCTAGTATTGGCTAAGGAGATGATCTGATCTCGGAGCCAAGAGTCAGCAAGAGGCAGAGTAGCAACAATCAGGAGTAGCACAGAGGAAGCTAAGGCTATGCCGCAGCTGCGCAACATAGAGGGTTTCAGCAGCTACGCAGGCCCATAAGGGGCAGCGCTGCAATTTCAGGAGGCCACCAGGGTTACGCAGAGGCCATCCAGGGCAGCGTAAGGACTGTGTCACCCAGTCTGGTGTTACACAGTCCCCTTCTAAGCAGCACAGGGGTACGTAGAGGCTAGCAGGTTTGACGCAGACAACTTTAGGGAAACGCTGGGGTTTCTAGAGACAGAACAGGGCTGAGTGCTATAAATCCTGTTTGAGGGTGTGAATCAGTCCAGTCTTCAGTCTCCAGAACAATAAGTATTGCTGCAGATCTATTTTTTCTCTGTCGGGTTGACCATAAAGGTGCCTAGATTTGCTGTACTTAGATTCTACTTAATATTAGTAAACCCTCATATTTGCGCCGACGCAAGTTCATCTTGGGGGAGCTCCGGATTGGTGCCATTTCGAAGGATTCAGGCCGGAGGATTGAGCAAGGGGCCAGCCCTTGCCTAGTGGAGACATTTTCTAGAGAGGGAGGCCATATTTTGGAGGATAGCATTCAGCACCAGCGTGGCCCTTGGGAGGATAGTGTAGATCCTCAAGGGAGGCGTCTTCGGGGGTCGACCATTTCAAAAACGCTCTCTGGGCTTTTCTGGGTATTGTGAGTAGAGGCCGATTCCAGAGTATTAGATTTTTCTGAGTAGGGGAGCAACTAGCAGCACGACAGTATTCCAACAGCTTGGACATAGAGCAGAGAGCAGCCATTTCCATTGATATTTTGAGAGTATTCCTACACTTGCCTGGTGCAAGTCGAGTTGCCATCATTCTGATCACCTCTTATACTCATTTCTATTTCTCAGTATAATAAAATGGCTTAGCATTCTCTCTATTTCATGCATATCTGCTTCATGATCTGTTTCTAGCATTTTATATCTTGTTGTATGCTTTGTATTACTGTCTATTTCCCCTTCGGCATATTACAGACTCGATCTTTGTTTTCTAGAAGATTCACGCTCTGCTCTATTAATACCCTTTAATTATTTAATTTCCCTAAGTTTAAACTTAGGGTTTTCATTAAAATAATTAATTATTTTAATAAAGTCATATCCGAGTGGAATTTCCACAAATGATTTCTGGGTTCTCTGGATAACTGATGTCCAAGCCTCTCTACCAAAAATGAGACTTAGAACATTTTCCGATGCTATAGAAATCAACACTCCCTCTTATCGAGGAAAGTGTTTAAGCAAGATACCGCTGTACTGCTTTGACTCTACATCATTTGCTATGCTGATGATGTCCTTGATGCTGCCCCTCATCTCTGCGTTGCTGCTTCCTGTACTGCTGCCCTGCCATTGTAGCATTCGTACTGCAGCTCCCTCTTCTTCTGAAGACCACCCTTTCCTCTAATGGAAGGGATTCTTGACCATCCCCATATTCTCTCTAAAGTAAGCGAACTTGATCTTACTTAGAGACTTTATGAGGATATCTGCCACCTACTCTCCTGTAGGAGTGTATTGCAACTGTACTGCTCCCCTCTGGACATAGTCCCTGATAAAGTGACACCGAATTTCAATGTGTTTCGACCGGTCATGAAACACAGGAATTTCAGAGAGCTTAATGCAGCTCTGATTATCGCACATAATCCCGGTCGGTTCTATCCGCTTCTTGAGTAGGTTCAAGAGCAATTTGCAGATCCATATGGCCTCGCACGAAGCTGTGCTTGCCGCCATGTACTCTGCTTCGGCTAAGTTCAGTGCTACGGACATCTGTTTCCTGCTGTACCAGGAAGTCATTCCTGATCCGAGACTGAAACAATACCCATTGGTACTTTTCCGATCTACTGTGCTTCCAACCTAGTCTGCTTCTGTGAACCCACGCAACTGGATCTCATTACCGTTGGTGTACTTCATCCTATACTCGACTGTCCCTCTCAAGTATCTGAGAACATGTTTGGCTGTTGCCAAGTGAGCCCTCCTTGGTTCCACCATGAACTGACTAAGGGTATTCACTGCATAACAGATGTCTGGTCTCGTATTGACTAGATACATCAATGATCCAATGAGTTGTCTGTACAATGTGGGATCAACTTCATCATCCTCCGATGTGTCTATCTTCTTCCAGTTAGTAATCATTGGCGTGGCCATGGGTTTATAGTCTTCCATCTGAAATCTCTTCAGGATTTCTGTCATGTATCTTCCTTGTCCTAGGAAGATTTTCCCTTTCTGCTGCCAGACTTCTAATCCAAGAAAATAGTGCATCTGCCCCAGGTCCTTCATGTCAAATTCTGTTGCCAGATTCTCCTTGCAGTCCTTGATGAGCTTGGATGGTTTGGTCAAAAACAATTCATCCACATAAAGAACAAGAATAAGTGGCTCATCTCCTACTCTCAAGTAGTATAGGTTGGGATCTGCGTCACTCTCGACGTACCCCTTCTTCTGCAAGTAGCTATCAATCTGTCCATACCATGCCCTGGGGGCTTGTTTTAAGCAATACAAGGCTTTATTAAGTCTGCAAACATGAGTCTTCTGTTCATTTGTCTCAAAGCCCTCTAGCTGCTCTATGTACACTTCCTCCTCTATCACCCCATTCAAGAACGCTGTCTTGACATCCATCTGGTGAATCTCCCATCCCATCTGCACAGCTATAGAGATGACGGATCTGATAGAAGTGCTTCGCACTACTGGAGCGCAGGTTTCTTCACAGTCAATGCCTTCCTTCTGTGCATACCCCTTAGCTACAAACCTTGCCTTGAACTTCTCTATGCTACCATCTGCAACATATTTGATCTTGTAGATCCATTTGGATCCTACAACTGATCTGTCCTGTGGTCTAGGGACCACTTCCCATACATCATTTGTCATGATGGAGCTATACTCCTCCACCATGGCATCCACCCATACTTGATGCTGAGTTGCTTCCCGAAAGGTAGATGTTCAACAACCTGAGCTACCAGTGCCTGATATCTGTCTGGTTGTTTCCTTATCCTCTTTCCTTCTCTAGGGACTCCAAAAAATTCTTCTGCATCCTTAATAATTTGTTGAAGTTCTCTGCTCAGTCTCTTATGAGTTGTGGGCGGTCTCACCTGTTCTTCCTCTTGTTCTTTTTCGGAGGAGCTCTCCTCAGAATTATTGTGCCTTGGAGAGGCACTTGACCTCTCCTCTGTAGGTCGTTGAGACTGTACCAGTGGATCTTCCTCAATCTGCATATCTGTGGCCATTTCTCGAGATTTCCTGAAGGCTCTCTCCTCCAGGAATTTCACATCCCTTCTTACCACGACTTTCCTGCTCTCTGGAATATAGATGCGATATGCCTTTGCATTCTCACTATATCCCATCAAAAAACCCTTTTCTGCAGTTTGATCCAACTTCTTTCTCTTTTCATCTGGAACATGGCAGTACACCATGCTGCCGAATATCCTGATGTGGTTCACTTCTGGCTTGCTGCCTTTGAACACACTCTCGGGAGTTACCTTCCCCAAAGATCTATTGGGAACTTTGTTTTGAATATATACTGCTGTATTGCAAACCTCTGCCCATAAGAATTTGGGCATATCTTGTCCGTACAACATTGCCCTTGCAGCTTCTATTATGGTCTAATTCTTCCGTTCTGCAACTTCATTTTGCTCTGGATTGTATGGAGCTATCCATTCTCTCTTGATGCCTTCCTTTGCACAGAAATTTGTGAAGTCTTTATCGATATATTCTCCACCGTTCTCTGACCGCAACTTCTTGATCTTCTTTCCAGTAGAGTTCTCCACCAATGCTTTGAAATATTTAAACCTGTCAAAGACTTCATCTTTGGTTTTCAAAAAATAGATCCAAGTTTTTCTGGAATGATCATCAATGAAGGTGGCAAAGTACTTTGCCCCACTGAGATCAGTTGTGGACATTGGACCGCAAATGTCAGTGTATTAACTCTAATACACCTTTGGCTCTGCTGCTGCTTCTTGGAAGTGCTGCCTTATCGTACTTCCCTAGTACGCATCCTCTGCAAACTTCGTCTTTCTTTGTGCTGAGTTCAGGAGCCCCTATGACAGTATTTTTTAGAATCTTTAAGGCTGCATGATGTAGATGCCCCATCCTTCTGTGCCATAATTCATTCAGATCTTTGTCGTCTGTATTGCCAATCAGGGCCACCAGAGATTCAAGCTGAAGCTTATACAACTTGTGACTCCTTACTCCAATTTGTGCCTTTTTTCTCTAGTTAGGGTGTTTGACATACACCTTATCTCGAATAAAGTATACGTCATAGCCGTTGTTCTGAAGTTGAGACACTGAGAGTAAATTTATCCCCAACCCTGGTACATGTAGAACATTCGTGGCTCGAATCTTGTTGCCATCCTCAGTCTGAAATGTTACGGTACCTCTCCTGATGAGGGTACATTTTGCCTTGTTTCCCATAGTTATTTGGAAATTCATCTGTTCTTCTTGGTAGCTCGAAAAACATTCTTGAATCCCCGTCATATGAGCAAATGCTTCACTGCCAATATACCAAACACTTGGAGGAGTTGTGCTAGACACACAAGCAAGATCCTCCTCTAGTCTAGATGCCAACACTTTCATGTCGTGTTCTCTTTGCATTTCTGCGTGCTCTGGAGGATTGCATGAGTCCCTTTGACTGCGTGAACCCTTTCGGATGATGGAACTTTGGTCCATGGCAGATCCTCCCTTTTTGTTTTTAGCCCTTTGCTTCGATACCATGTGAAATTTTCAAGAGTAAAATATTTCTGCAATACTTGGTTTATTTCTCCTACTTATGAGATAAGTTATTTACAGACGCTTCAGTAAATTCTGAAATAAACATATTTGCAGATCTTCACTATCATTAAGAGCATAAGAACAGAAAGATAATTTACACAAGTAGCACAATAGAAACAACCACATGAACATAGTTATTTTTGGACAATTGTCCCCGGAAAAACCCAATGTGGGAAACAGGTGCAGCAGATGAGGGTTTCATATTTATCTTTAGAAATGGAAAGTAAGACACAAGCAGAGTCCGATGAGCGCAGAAAAAAATTTGCAAACACTCCGTCGAATTTTTAGACCTTCTGCATAAATTCTCGTACCCTCTCGCACCTAACCTCTAGCATCATCCAGCCGTGAGAGCCCTTTCGTGCGCCTCCTTGACCGGTGTGATTCGTGGGAGGGGTTCTTGCCGCCGATCAACTCACCCTTTTCCTTCATCCTCCCGACTTCGCTTCCCGATAACCGACTCCTCCCTCCTCCCTTCGGGCTTCGCAACCCCCGCTCTTACACTAGATCTAATCGAAAGTCCACCTCTGTTTCGAAAGGGTACTGAGAGTGTCCCCAGTTTGATTTCCAAATGGCCCTCAAGTCTCTTCTTATAGTCTTCTCGCTGATGAATCAACGAACAAGATTATATCGTTAATGAATGGCTTAGATTAAAAGATGACTTGATCTTCGTTTTCTATAAGATTCACACTCTGCTCTATTAATACCGTTTAATTATTTAATTTCCCTGAGTTTAAACTTAAGGTCTGCATTAAAATAATTAATTATTTTAATAAAGTCATATTCGAGTGGAATTTCCACAAACGATTTCTGGGTTCTTTGGATAACTGATGTCCAAGACTCTCTACCAAAAATGAGACTTCGAACACTTTTCGATGCTATAGAAATCAACATCTGGAAGCAATGCTTCAGATCTTCAGCAGTTGCTAGTGTTGTGGAGATTCTGCCGGTGCAGAATTGTGCCTAGCTAAGTTGACAAAGAGTAGGAGGAAGATAGACACTCAGCAAATCTGAGCCAAACAGATCTGAGATTCGATCAAGAGGGTGATCGTAGAGAACTGTCCGATTGGTTTGGTTGAAGATTTTCCAGGAGGGAAATTAGTTGATAGAGGGAGTAGCTACTATAGAGGGTTTCTGATTGCCAAGAAACCCAGATCCAACATTTCTGTTGAGTTTTGCAGCAAGAAGAGGGAGAAGAGTATTGTTTCGTTAGATTTGAGCTAGATGGCTTCTCATGGGCTGAGAGATCAATACAGGTTGGACAGTGTGTCCAACTTCGTTATCTGGAGAGCCAGGATACTGACAGTCCTGGATGAGTACGACATCAAGAACCATGTGGAGAATGTCCTAGCTGAGCCTGCAGATCCTGGTCCTCTGAAGAAATTCAAGGAAAATCAAGCACGGGCTAAGCGTTTGATTATGGATGGAGTAAAAGATCATGTCGTGCCACATATTGCCGGAAAGATGATGACAAATGAGATGTGGACTGCTTTGGATACAATGTATCAGGGAAGCTCTGTTCAAAGAAATATGCTTCTAGAGAATCAGATGATGTTGTTCTAGATGCAGAAGGGTGAGGAGATAGGTCCCTTCCTTTTCCGACTTCAGACTATCCGGGATCAATTGATTGCCATGGGTGCAACTCCGGATGAAGGGCTCTTGGTAAGGATTGCCCTGAATGCAGTCACCGAGGAGTGGGAAACGTTTTTCCAAAGCATATTCGGCAGGGCAGTGTTACCATCCGGGGTGGACATGTGGGCAATCCTCCGTCAGGAGGAGATCAGGAGATTCACCAAGAGGTAAAACAACAACAACAGAGCAATCAGGGTGAAGAAAGAAGGGGAAGATGATGCAACCCTTGCATCGAAGGAACGAAGGCAGCAAGGGAAGAAGAAGAGGGACCTATCCAAGGTCTGGTGCTTTAACTGTGGCAAACTTGGACAATTCGCCAACACTTGTCCTAAGAAGAACAAAGGATCTTTCGAATCCAAGGCTGCAACAACAAAGGACGATGGGAGTGATGATGACGTAGCCATGAGTGCTCATGAGCCACATAAGTGGGGTGATATGGATATGTAGAGCAGTTACAGATCAAGTAGATAGGATCCTTGAGTAACTCCAACTCTTGGATCACATACGAGCTACGGGAGCCTTAAGACGGTAGCAGGACAAGTAGAGATACGGTTGCAGAAGTTCACAGTGAAGCAGAGGGCAGTGTTGAGATGCTATAGAGGGAGCAACGCAGAGGCTGATGGGACTTCAACAGCACAGAGAGGCAGTGCTTATGCAGTGCAGAGCTATAGCAGCGCAGTGGCTTCAGGAGGACAGTGTAGAGCAGCAGCCAAGGGAGTTTCAGTGATGGGATGCAACCTGACTTGTCTGTCAACGATTGGGCAGGAGTCTTTCAGTTTCTTACTTCTCAGCAATTGAGTTGTAGTGCAGCAGTTAACAGTGACGGTGCTATGGGCAACATGATGCAGCAACTTGAGAGGGAGTTGTCGTACATATGTGGCAGTGTCAATGGCAGTGACGTGCAACAGTACAGAGAGCAGCAACACAGTGGACAGAGGGTAGTAGGCCAAGCATCAGCAGCACAAAGATCAACATCGAGATCTTGTGATACATGGTGTGGATGTATTACTAGAGCACACTTTGTGCTAAGAGGGAGTGTTGAGATTTTGAGTGTTGAGGTAGCATCGGGTGTGCTCTAGCCCTGAAATTTTGTGGAGGGGCTAAGACACACAGGACTTCCAAAACCCAGAAAGCATTTGGAGAAATTTCATCTAATGTATGAGATTTTAAAATAATTAATTTTTTTAATGAGGAACCTAAGTCTAACTTAAGGAATTAGAAAAATTAAAGTGAATTAATTAAACACATGTGATGAAATGTTCTAAGTGACGTAGATCAAGCAGTCTTTTAATCTTAACCGTCAATAAGAGATTAAATCACGACTGTTGATATGTCAACAAGAAAAGTATAAGAGAAAGGCTTGGGGTCAGTTGGAGACACACACACAGATGCAAAGCTGAGAGACTAAGCTAGAATTCTAGGGCGGGTTTGCTAAGAATTTCCAGAAGAGTTTATGTGCAGTGAGGGGTAGTATTGGCTAAGGGGATGATCTGATCCCAGAGCCAAGAGTTAGGAAGAGGCAGAGGAGCAGCAATCAGGAGTAGCGCAGAGGAAGCTGAGTCTATGCAGCGTAGAGGGTTTCAGCTGCTACGCAGCCCCAGGAGGGGCAGCGCTGCAGCTTCAAGAGGCCACCGGGGTTACGCAGAGGCCATCCAGGACAGTGTAAGGACTGCATCACCCAGTCTGGGGTTATGCAGGCCCCTTCTAAGTAGCGAAGGGGCACACAAAGGCTAGCAGGGTTGATGCAGGTAGCTTCAGGGCAGTGCTGGGGTTTCTAGAGGCAGAACAAGGCTAAGTTCTGTAAATCCTGTTTGAGTGTGTGAATCAGTCCAGTCTTCAGTCTCTAGAATAGCAGGTGTTGCTGCAGATCTATTTTCTCTCTGTTGGGTTAGCCAGAAAGGTGCCCAGATTTGTTGTACTCAAATTCTACTTAATAATAATAAACCCTCGTTTATGTTGCACTGGTTTTCCCACATTGGGTTTTCCCGGGGACAATTGTCCGAAAAATCTATGTGTCACTTTGTCGAATGAGCGTAATATTCAGTAAATGATCTGTATGTGTGTAGGCTATTGGTTAAGCTTACTTCGGTATTTTTTGAATATTTTCTGAAAATAACTTGTATAATTAAATCACAAGTAGGAGAAGTAAATCAAGATGTTTGCGGTGCAATTTACGTATTGTCGTATTCGAGAAATTTTCACGTGCTTCTTGTAGGACTAAGCCGCAAGTGTGAGGAGAGGTTAAGTGTTCTTCAGTGTTTTGTTTATATTGCTTTCTGTTAAGAATTTTGTAGTGAATAGTAACCTAAGTCACGATACGAGATTACCGGGATTCGAAGTATCGGATACGGGTACGGTGACCCCGGAACAGGATACTTCTGGGATACGTTACGTTATATATTATTTTATTAGAAATATATATATATTTAAAATATATATATATAGATATATATATATCTATATATTAATATATTAAAAATTAGATATTTTTTGCACAAATTCATACAAAATTCATTGATTCAAACATAGATATTAGATACTCATGAGTCATACATCATCATTGATACTATAATACAAATTACGATGATACATTGATACACCATACATGATACAATTGTCAAATTTACTCAAAAAGACAAGATTGAATATAGTAAGATACTGTAGTTTTTTCATTAAGTCATCAGAATCAAAATGTGTTACATAAGAACACTGCCAAATGGATTGGTGCTCTTGATTAAATACGAGTTCCATACCTTAATACATGACAAAATTCGATGGAAACATTGCAATAGCCCAATCTTGAAATCCTGAAAAACTGATAAGTCTGCTGGATTTTGAATGAGATCTAAAATTCTACTTTCTCCACATGAAATCCAATGAGGTCGGAACCACTCAAACATCCTGAGTCATTTCATGGTAATGTTAAAAATTTAAGTAAAAGGATGAAAATGAAGATTAAGGAGAATGTCACTTTTACTTTAAGAATTTAACATTACCATGAATCATATATAAATACTAGGGCCGTAGGCTTGATGCCCTCTCCTGAAAAATCCTCCTCAATTGGTGAAAAACAATGAGCAAAGCCCCCCTTTATAATAAAAAAACAACGTTTTTTTGAACCCGCGGGCGTATCCGACGGGGTGCGGTCGGGATACGGCGTGTCCCTTTTCGGGATACGCAAGTATCCAGAGCGGCCTGTGCGAGTCTGCCGTGTCCCTGAATTGAGGCCGGGTAGATCGTAGAGGTGTCGCGACCCACGGGGATTCGGGGATACGAAAGGGCATTTTAGGAGTATCCAGGTTACTTAGATAGCCAACTTGTGAAGGAAGGTTAGAGGGCCGAGAGGCCTAGTCTAGGGTCTCCTTCCCTAGCCACAGCAATTGAGAAGCCAACGCAGTTGGAACAGAGGTTGTGATCCTGGACAGAGGTTGTGATCCCTTATTGTAGCTTATCTCTCAATGATCTTCTATGGTACATCTTTGTTACAGGACGCAAACAAAGAGCCATTACTACAACTAGTTGTTAAGTTGTTTGAGGGTATGAATGCATGGTTAAGTCTTTCTCTCTAGGCCTCATATGCCTAGGCTTGAACGCAGAAAGTAATGGGGAAAGAGGGCTAATTCAGGGAACCCTAACCAGTATTCAGAAAGGGATAATTCAGGCAGCTCTAACCAGTATTCAGAATTGCATTCTAAGGTCAAATCTTCTATTCGGCAAGTCACTGTTGACTTTAAATCATTTTAATCTCTCTCTCTCTTTGATGAACATTTGATTATGAATAATAAGAAGAATTGATCAAGGGTTTTCCCCGACTTGGGGTTTTTCCCTGGCTTGAGCCATATCCATGTGTTCTCATTGTCTTGGCTTGTCTTCAACATCTATCTTTATGTTCTTTCATTAGTTACAATCATATAATGTTTAATGTGGATTAATGGGCTTAATGTTGAATGAAGTATCTAACCTAAGACAATAACATGTTATCTCAATTTAACATGGTATCAGAGCTATGGAGAAGACAAAGCCCAAGCATGAGTGAAAGGGAACGAGTTATGATTCTGTTCGAAGCATCAAGATGAAATTCAGTGTTTGATCCAAGGCAGCCCTGGAAGGATGTCTAAGTACTTCTGCTCCATCTAATTTGGCCACTTCTCCTCGGATGAAGACAAGAATTCGCCTCAGTCAACCTCAATATTAAATTTGCTATAATAAAACCCTTGCTCAGATTTGTTATTTCGCATTAGAGCTTGAAAATCCCTTGGAAGCAAGCAAAATGATATATGAAATATGTATCTGTAATTCAGAAAAGACCAAAGGCATTTTTAATCTTGAAGGGAGATCCAGATCACCTATCAAGAGACTCTTTCTTCAGCCTTTAATATATCATAGGAATGTTGAAGTTATTGAGAAACTTTATGATCATTTATGACGTTATGACGTGTTAAGGTTTCTCAAGATCAATTCAGAACACATTCTGATCTCATCTTCAAATCAGGTATGGTTTTGCATTCATATTATCTGTCTCTACATTAGAAGCCAAGTGTTAATTTTTGAAACTAAAGTCAAATTCCACATTGGACAGCTCACATGATTAAGATAATAATTTAATTAGATTCCTTTTTTCGAGAGGATCGAAATCAACCTATAAATCGGCCCAATCGGTTAAGCAGAAATTAAGTTATGAATTAATTTAACATTTTATGGCTCGACCTAACCGCATGTTGATCCGGTCAAAGCCCCAAGCAGTCACTCTCAAATTTATAAATAGAGGCAACCTCAAGCTCATTTGCACACTTGGTCAATCAATCTATGATTTGCATCCATCAATTTATTTCGTCTATATTTATGTTTTGGCTCACACAGGTACGTCGGAAGGAGCTTGCGCAGTGGATCGGGGTCAGAGACTGATGCATGTTTCAGATCTAGGTGATCTGAAGCAGAGTCGTGGGCAGGAAAGGCTAAGGCAGTGGCCCTGCTGAGCAGAGCTGCATGCAGGGTTTGTGCCTGCGGCCAAGGTGCCAAAGCCGCTGGCACAACGTGTTAAGGCTGCGACTCAGAGAGTTTCTGGGCAGATCGGATTTGGATCACCTTCAATTGATTTCACAATGCTTCCAGACATCAATCTTTTAGTCACAATTACGTCAGAGCGATCATTGACATCTCCTAGATTTAGATCTAGGGCTTCAGAGTTGAGATCACTTGGTGATCTTGTAGTTTCGAGTTTTGGCATTATAGATTTGTTGATCTGTAGATCAGATCTGATTGTTTCCGCTGCAGATGTATCTTCAGTCCTCATTTAGTATTAGTCGTGTTCATTAGTTTGCTACAACTAGTGTTAGTGCATTTCAATACTCAGATTCAGTTTTCTTCATGCAGAAGTATGGGTATGGTTTAGTGCTTGTATGCTATTTGTTTTCTGCATTATAAAAATGTACTCATGGATCATTGTACTCTTGTTGCTGAACCATTCAATGAAGATCTAAGAAGAAGAATTTCCAAGGGCTTTCCCCGTAGTGGGTTTTGCCCTAGTCTTGGACCAATCCTGGTGTCTCTATGTGTTCATGCTTCTCTTCCTTTGATCTTTTATTTTCCATTGCTTAGATGATGATGATGATGATGGCGTTGTTCTTTTTGCATAGTTATATATTCTGATGTTTAATAATTCAGATTTGTACAATGGAAAAATTATTTGGGGTGAATGTAACATGTTAATGATGGAATGTAACTATAAAAGTAAAGAACAATGCTGCTTTAAGAAAAATTAACATGGTATCAGAGCTAGTTGAAGAAAATCCATGGAGATCACCCCAAGGAGACACTTCTATGGAAGCAAGCAGAGGATGGTAGAAACCTAAAAGAATTCTAGGGTATGAAGAAAACCCTAGAAAGTTAGTGGATAAGGGTTTGAGAGAAACCCTGGTTTATGGTAATGTCTTGAGATTTGATAAATGAAACCCTCACATGGTCTATGAGGAGATGCTCAAGTACTTGGGATCGATTTGACAGCTGACCTGGGTATTGATAAAGTTGTTGATTGAAGGCAACATTGCTTTATGATCTATGGTTGACTCTTGAAGGCTGGTTCAAGAGGGAGAGGATCATCTCCCATTGAAGATAAGTATTCCTTGACTTATAACCCTTACTCTTGTTTATGTTGATGTATCCGATTTCTATGATTATTGTTTCTAGTCGTTACCTCCTACATGTATATTTGAGCACTTGGATATATTGAACCTCTGTGATGAGATGTGATGAGTGGATCACTCTTGAGGATCTTTGGAAATGCAGGAAAGTTGGCTAGATTTGGAAAGACGGCTAGATCGGGATATGCAGCGAAGTTGGCTAGATCCGGAAAAGGTAAAGAGGCACTTGCGCACTACAAGTTGCTTATGTGAAATTGCACAAGTAATATGGTAAGGCATGCATGGTATATTGTTTAATGTTATGATTTAGCTACAACCTTGGATGGCTAGGTAAGCCCATCAATATATTGAGAATGTCTACTTCTCGGATGGCTTATGCGTGCACATATAAGAGTGATTGGGATTTATGTTGATGAAATAGTGCACCTAGTATTGAATGGTTTGATCATGATGATCTGCTTGATTCTGCGAGAGTACTTGATGTGATTGCCGATCATGGATATAGTAGCATAACTTAATGTGTGGTTAACATCTATTGTTTTTATATCCTGATTCTGATTTTAGTGGATGGTACTCTTGATTCTTGATACACATAAGATCTGTTGGATCTCTTATATAGGTTACCTCATTTATATGGTATTGATAATGCATGTGATAAGCATGATGAAAACTCTTAGAAAAGAGTGATTGCGCCTTGTTGGATTATTGATCAACCTACCTTGATGCTATTGATTATGATATGCATGCCATTGGCAACTGTGATGATAAAGGCATATTTATGAGATTGATGTTATAGATCTTTGACTAGCTATGGTTATAGCATGCGGTGGAATTAAATGATCTAACTTAATGTATTGTTATTGGGATCTTAAGATTGTGTTGTCACATCAACCTGCCGCCCTGATCTTTTTAGTCCAACCCTTGACGAAAGATGGATGACATGATATTTATATCATGATAGATATGTGTCTATGATCTAATGGATTTGCTATTGCTTGATTGCTGTAAATATAGGTTGATGGCATGAATGAAGTGGATTCTCATTCAGAGGGAGAATCACCCTCCTAAAAGATTCTTTTTTTTTTTTAATGTTGCCAACATATGTTTTATTAAAATATGTTTTTCGAGTGTTTGATATTGATTAATCCACAACAGAGGGCTGAGCCTCATTCACGCAAAGGAAGGCTCATAGATGTGACTATGCCTGAGAGACA
Source organism: Pinus albicaulis (assembly GCA_034641835.2). Lineage (NCBI taxonomy): Eukaryota > Viridiplantae > Streptophyta > Pinopsida > Pinales > Pinaceae > Pinus > Pinus albicaulis. The sequence continues at coordinate 437,060,416 of CM076582.1, read as the reverse complement.
CAAAATTGAAGTTTTGTACAATGAATTTGGTCTATATTCGAAATCCATGGATCTTTGATTTGTCTTGTCGTTGTAAATTGATTTTTGGAATTGAGCATGAAATCAGATGGTCACTTAGAAGATGTCAGTTCTGCAGATGTATTGCAGATGCCAGTAATACTATTAACGAGAAAGTTAGTATGTTTGAACCGAACTTGTGTGTGTAGGTGACCAAGACATTCATATGGATATGTCATTGTGTTTGAGGATTGTGCATCATGTTTTGGCTGACTGATATTGATAAACTGTGTTTGGTACTTTTGACATGATGCTTAATGAGTGAGACATGTCTAGGTCTATAGATCTTACTATGATTGCACATTTGGATTTGACATGATTTGATCTGGTGATGGTTGATTTTACCAGATAACTATATTATATAGGCATATTGACCTTCAGTGTCGTATGTGAGTATACAGACGTATGGTTCTATATTGGCCTCCTTGTTCCTAGCGCAATGGTTGTTGTGACTTAGTATGAACATGCATGACTTAATCTTGATGTGCATGCACTTACATCTAATGACAGAAATGGACTATAATGACACGATTAAATGACAAACTTGAGAGCTTGACATGAAATGAAGTCAAGACTTGATATGTGTGCTATCTGTCTCTGGTTGAAAGAATTGATAACTATGAGATCAATATCTTTGATAATAGTTGTGACTGAATCAAATTGAGCTGATTTTGTTGACTCAACTTTGATTTGAGTAAGGCTGGATATGTTGGCATGATAAGGCCTTAGACTCATAGAGAGTGTTGCGTGATGCAAACTCCTTGATTAAGATTTGTTTATATGTGTATGTTATTTGGTGAAGTCAGGATAATGAGTTCCAAGGTGTGGTCTTGATATTGATTATGGCTTTGAGTATACATACTGATAAGTCTATCCTTAACAAATTATAAACCTCTGAAAATGTAAGTAAGAGATGGCTTCTGAATAAAGTAATGGTGTATCATGGCATGATAAATTGATTTCTGGAATTTGGGAAAGAAATTCCATATAGCAAGACTGTTGAAATGTCTTTGTACAATATAAATTCTTGGATACCTTGATTTTAAGTTCAAATGTTGATTGAACGTGATAAGGCATCTGTTAGTTGGTTGAGGCATTGATGTTCCGTTTTGAATATTCATCCATATATGATGTGTATAGAACATGATTGGATTCATGATTGAGTCGCTTCACTCATAATTGCCACCAAACATCTTTTATTTGGTTGAGATATTTCTCCCATGATATGTAGATGCATGAATGAACTAACGATGTTTTGGATTAGTATTGATGAGCACATTTGGATGTTGCCTTAGTATGAGATTTTCCATGATATCTTGGACGAGAGGTCCACATCACGATCGAAGTCGGATACAATGCCACTAGCAAGGCTAGTTGTGAGGCATGATGTAGAAGCTCCTTAGAGAGCTGATTGAGCATGATTTGGATAAGACATGGATGCACGATGATGATAAAGAATCCCAAATACGTATAGTTGGGACAGTGACTTCTCCATCTGAGACAACACAATTATTCGAGACAAGTTGAGGCTTGTGATTGAATCCTTTGTGAGAGGGAGGATGATTATAGTATCCCTGTGACCTCCATGAGAGGGAGGATGATTATAGTGTCCATGCATGTTTGACACCTCCATGAGAGGGAGGATGGTTATGGTATCTTGTTGTTATTGGTATCTTGCTGCAATTTACATGATTATGTATGTTCTAACATAACACTTGATTTGTTGTTCTGTAGGTACAAGAATCAACAGATACCAAATGAGAGCAGCGCTGATCGAGGACACTGAGCTAACTCTTCCTCCTCTTTGTTTGAGCTCCCACAAAGAGGAATGGAGATAGAGGGCTTCTAGGGTTGAGGGAACACTAGACAATAGGGTGTATTCCCTATCTGTCACCTTGTAATGTTCCTACCTAAATTTCCCTAATGTTTGGAAAATACATTTTGTCCATTTTGAATTAAATAAAATAAAGTACCTTTTTGCGGCTAATATAGGAAATAACGAATAATGTAAGTTGCTAGTGGAAGTTGGGACGCACAAAGATAACATATTGGGGAAGTAAATCGATTTCCCTTGGGTAAATCAAAATGCATGGAGGGACCCACGATTTTGCATGGCGAGCAATTATAAAAGGAAGGTTTGAGGAAGGCTTAGGCACCATTTGCATATTCTGATTTTCAAATTGCCTTAGCTGTTTAGCTGAGCCAAACACTGTGCTGTTTAGCATAGGAGCTTCCCAAGGAGAGAATCTCACCCCTTCTCCGATGGACTTCAAGTGCCATTGAAGGAGGGTTTTTCTTTAGTTTTTGTGATTCAGTGAAGCAGCCATAGTTCCCACGCATTTCTGGAGCAACTGGGACGTAGTAGGCGCTGTAACTGTGCAGTAGAGGGAGGTAGTTGTTGTGTGGTGAAGGAAATCTTCCGGAGCAGCTACAGGAGGAGTTATTGGTGGATTTTAGGAGTGTTGGAGCAGCCTCAGTCCTTGTGAGAGCAGAGATACGCTGTCCCTAGCATCATCTTTTCAGGAACTGTGTCACTCACGTAGTGACTGCGCAGTCATCTAGAGGGCAGCATTTGGTGTGAGCATTTGTCGGAGTATTTTGCGTTGAGGAGTTGGAAGATTGATTGGAGGTGTATTGTTGGAGGTAGCATCTACAACAACAAATTTGGAAATTGGAGAAGGGCCAAGCAGAGAAACGTCCAATTTTGAAGATTGGAATTTGGAGTAGAGATTTCTGGGTTTTGGGCAAGGATCGCCTTCCCAAATTCCTAGAATTTTTTGAGCACTATTCAGTGGGAAAATCTAGTGTTGAATTCAGCCAGCAGTTGTAGAAACTGGGAGACTACGCAGTCATTCAGAGGAGCAGTTGTAGCAGCAACTATATAATTTGTTATTTGTTCACTTGAGGCCTGTAGTTTGCCTTGTGCAAGCCTAGGTGCACATCTTCCATCTCATGTTTGTGAAAATTTCTGAATCCTTATTACAGAAACCCTACTGCAGTGTTCTGATTTACTTCTACTTTTTTTATTTAATTAACAAGTTATTTTTCTGAAATATTTAGTAAAACATCAAATTAAACACTATTGCAGCCTACACATATATACATATCAAGTACTAAAGAATAAAACCCACATGAAAAAGGACATTATTTTTCGGACAAATGTCCCCAGAAAAACCCAATGTGGGAAAACAGGTGCAACAACTCTTAGAGGGTTTATTTGTTATGCAGAATATTTGAATACATCAAGGGCACTAGTAGTGGTTTGCCCAATAGATAAATCACGACAGATGTACCTCTATCACTTGGAGACAGAAAATATGGCTGATTCAGCTGAGGCTTCACTCCTTCTGGATCTATTGAATACGAGCCCTTTTTGGCCCACTAGAACCCCAACGCTCTCTCTTGGAACTACATCGACTCTGCGTCCGTGCTTGAGCCTCTGCACAACACTGGCTACTCCTGCGTCACCCCTCTAGGCTCAGTGTTGCCTCTGCGTCACCCTGAAGGACTTGCATCAGCCTTTGCGCTCCCTCTGCGTGAACTTGGCTGCGCTACGTCCCTCTTGCTGAGTCTCTGCACTGCCTGGTACAGATCTGCCTCTCTGCTTATGTATTCTCAGCCTCGGATCTGAATAATCCCTTGCCGATCTGCCCCTAACCAGCACTGCAAGCTTACTCGAAAATTCTCATCAAAACACGCCCTATAATTTCAACTTAGCTCAAGTGCTACCGCTCTGTGTGTCTTCTCCAATTGACCCCAAGCCCTCCTTTAATACTTTTCTCGTTGAACAATCAACGACCGTGATCTAATCTTTAATCGACGGCTAAGATTAGAAAAGACTTGATCCACGTCACTTAGAACATTCTCACCCACGTGTCTAAATTAATTCACTTTAATTATTTAATTTCCCTAAGTTAGACTTAGGGTCTCCATTAAAATACTTCATATTTTGAATAACTTAGGTTCCAGGTGGAATTTCTCCAAACGATTTCTGGGTCTTGGAGATCTCATGTGTTCTAGCCCCTCCACAAAGTTTCAGAGCTAGAGCACATCCGATGCTACCCAAAATCTCAACACTCCTTCTTAGCGAGGAATGTGCGCTAGCAACACTTCACTCCAGAATCGTTACTCTGATCCATGGCATCGGTCCCCTGCGCTGTCGATGCTCGACTGTTGCCCTCATCCACTACGCTGCTGCCTTATGTACTGCTGCCCATGAATCTGCCACAATCATTGCCTCATCTGTACTGCAACTCCCTCTCAAATGCTGCATCATGCTGCCCATAACACTACCACTGCCAACTGCTGCACTGCAACTCAGTTGCTGAGAAGTAAGCAACTGAAGGACACCACCCAAAATAGTGACAGACAAGTTAGTTTGGTTGCATCTCGATACTGAAGCACCCTCTGCCACTGCTCTGCATTGACCCTCTGAAGCTCTGCATTGTCTGCTACTCTACACTGCCTTTGCGCTGTTGAAATCCCATCAGCCTTTGCGCTACTGCTTCCACGTTGCTACTGCCTCTCCTTTGCACTGCTCCAGTCTTCAGCATCCCAACACTGCCAAAGTGCCTCCATGATCCTTTGCACTAACTAACTCCAGTCATCCTGCGATTGTCTTTAAGGGCTTTCGTAGCTTGTATGTGATCCAAGAGTTTGGGCACCTCAAGGATCCTGCCTTTTTCATCTGTAGTTCGAGAGAACTACATATCTATGTCACCCCACCTCTTCTCTCGAGGTACGTGAGCACTCAAGGCCATGTCATCATCACTGCCATCATCCCCCTTGTCTGCCGCAACCTTGGAATCTGAATCTTCCTTGCCCTTCTTCTTCTGAGGACAAGTATTGGAGAAATGTCCTAATTTGCCACATCTAAATCATCGAACCTTTGATAAGTCCTTCTTCTTCTTCCCTTGATGCTGTCGTTGTCCCTTTGATGCGAGAGCTGCATCTTCCTCCTCTTTCTTGATTTTGGCTCCCACACTGCTACTGCCCCTCTTGGTTATTCTCCTGATTTCTTCCTGACGAAGGATTGCCCACATGTCCTCCCAGTTTGGAAGTTGATCTCTGCCCAAAATACTTTGGACAAAGGTCTCCCAATCATCAGTGACTGTATTTAGGGCAGTCCTTACCATGAGACCATCATCAGGAGTTGCCCCCATTGCAAGTAGTTGATCTCGAATAGCCTTCAATCTAAAGAGGAAAGGATCGATCTCCTCTCCCTTGTAGCATCTCAAACAATCGCATCTAATTCACCAGAAGCATCTTCCTTTGGATGGAGCTACCTTGATACAACGTTTCTAGTGCCTACCACATTCCATTTGCCCTCTTCTTCGCGGCAATATGTGGGACCACGTGATCCTTCACCCCATCCATGATCAAGTGCTTAGCCTGCGCCTGATTTTCCTCATACTTCTTTAGAGCATTAACATCGACCAGAATGGCCACAACCTTCTCGACATGGTCTCTGATACGATACTTGTCAAGGACTGACAGGATCCTAGCTTTCCAAATGACAAAGTTAGACACACCGTCCAACCTGTCTTGGGCTTGGGTGATGATTGGCCATGGTGGCATTGGGATATGGGAGGATTGATTGATGATAGGTATGGTGAGAGATTCATTTGGGATCTCGACATCGAGGTGTTTGTTCCAGGTTGCCTGACACAGGGGCATAGCCGCACTCAGGGGTTTGTATGGGATTCGGGCATTGGGTCTCAGTTGCATCGGGTCAACAGGGTGGCCCACATCTTTGCATTTGCTTGAGGACAAGCAACTTTTTGGCGTGGAGGACTGTAATATTCCTAATTTAGCTTTTAGCTAATTAGAATATTAAATTTTGTCTTCCTTAATTAATAGATGAATAAAAGGGTAGAGGGACCCATAAATCCCTTTAGTAGAATAAATCCACTTCACCAGTGTGAAAGTGGAACAATGCGGTAGTGGAGGGGGCCAAGAGATCATGTGAACAACACAGTCAAGGAGGAGGATATGGACCAAGAGAGCAACATATTTATGATGTGGGCCTGGGAGTGTGAGGGTTCCACAAGTATAAGAAAGGGGTGAGGGCAGCCATAGAGAGCATTCTGGATTATTATTATTTTCTTGTTGTTCATGACTTGAGCACGCTTGAGCCATTTAGCTGAGTCTGCAGTGCTGTTTAGCATGTGGGTGTTTTCGAGCGGAGACCCCAACCTCATCCTCAGGGGAATTTGAGTGCCTACTCAGGAGAGGATTCTTGTTGTCCATGTGAGCTGACCTCATCATCCGGCATTCAGGCTAGTTGCAGATCCTCTAGTGCTGCGCAGTCACTCAGTGACTTACATAGTCTAGTAGCAGAGTTCATCAAAAGAGGGTGAAATTCCATAGCATTTTTGCTTGGAATCCATTGAAGGGATCAACACTTCAATAGCTGGGTTTGGGAGTACTTGTAGCTATTCTATCTTTCAGTTCAGCCCATAGTTCTGCATACCTAGCAATTATTCATTGTAAACCCTAGGAGGGTGATTTTCCGAGGTCAGCCAATTTGGAAATCCTTTCTGGGTTACTCTGGGTTTTTGCCATAGAGTCCAGATTCTAAATCCTGGATTTTTCTGAGCATCAAAGCATCCTCATCTACGCAGTCCTATTCACCCAGCAACAACATTTCCAGCAGGGCAGTGTAGTGGGAGAGCTCCACCAGTGCAACAGAGAGCAGTGTTTTTGGTGGGAGAGCTTGAGACCATTCCAGCCCACTTTTTCGGGCTTGAGTGCTATCTATTTTGAAGCACTGTTGTATTGTTTTCACTTCCATATTAATAAAATGGCTCAGTTGTTCTGTCTATTTTTATGGTGTTTTCAGTTTATTTCCGTATTGCTGTAGTTTCCAGTTTAATGTGTTTTGTATTACTGTCTTTTCCTATTTGGAATATTACCGCTTATGCACAATTTAGTAGAGCTCTAACCTCCAGCAGAAGGTATTCTTATTCTTTTTAACTGTCCTCTGTTATATGCTTGCATGGTTATAATACAACTGTCAATAGCTCTAGGCTCTGATACATGATCTAAACAGCAACAAAGCAATTAGGAAACCATATAATAGCTCAAATTATAAAGATGGAAAAGCGTACATATGTTGAGCAATATATATAACCAGAGAAGGCATAGAAATATATCCAGTTCCAAGCAAAATTAAACAGCAACAGGATTACAAGTGCAGTTTAAAGCCCTAAGAATTGCCAAAACAATAAAAATGATTGACTAAGTGTTTTCAGTAGATGTAATTGTTATGACCATGTGCCAATTGAATCAGTCACTTTCACATTTACTCATGGTTGTATCGATGATTGCCACTATCTGTGGCTTTTAATGGATATGTGTTCTTTTGTTCATAGGTATTGACAAATGGCCAGGAAAGCAAATACACAGTCATAATTACCGTGTGCCGGCTCCATTTCAAGACCAGGTAATTAAAGACAAAATCCAGGGGTTGTCTCTATTCTATAGTCAGAATGCTAAGTATCTATATTGAAAAGAAAACTCAAAAATGCTAAGTATCTATAATGAAAAGCGAACTCAAAGGCACTTTAGCAGAATTCGACAATTGTTCAGATATCTTCAGTGTAAGATGCATGTGAAGGAGCTCCACGGAAGCAACAGTTCTTTACCATACTCCATTACTAGATGCTTGATTTTGAGATCAGCTTCTAGGAGTATTGTCACTCATTTAAGAAAGGCAGCCTGCACAAGAAATAGTGCTATCTTGCATCATAACAAAGACTATGGTCAAATTTTTATATAGGTCACTACTCTTTCCTATTTTTGGCTGGTTCCACAAAGATAGTGTTTACAAATTTAATATATCACATCAAAGTGCTCTCTAAAAGGTGCTAGAACAAGATATATTTGCTGAAAATGTGAATTTTACTATTCTTTTTATGATTATGTCCACCCCTTACATCAGTTTCCCCTTTACTTGGTTAATTGTTGTTCTCAAACAGGCTTGACATGTCTTTAAATGTTCCTGAGCATAAATTTAGAACTCCCCTATATTTTTCCCAAGGAACATTAACAATTTCCTTGCATGATCACATATCAATAGAGTTATAATTGTATAGAGTTTCAAATATATTGCAGGACAAAAACTTTTTACAGGAAGATTGAAATTTTTTGCCAGGACAATGAGTCATTTTTCAGGAAACAAATTACTCAAATATGTTGTTTATTATTGTTTAGCACCCATAAAGCTCTTCTCTACATCACAGCCTGTCAGCTCTGTTATTGTTCGGTTTCTTTGTAGAGGAAAAGTCCTAACCTCTCTCAAAGGAAAAACCTAAGGATCCTATCAAGTGGTCACCACCTATCACCTACTGACCATTCCACTCTTTATGCTTGGAAAAATTACAAATCCAAGGGGGTATTCCCTTGGGGGAAAATCACTCAAGACTAGCTCACTAAACCAACTTGATTTGAAGGGTGCTGGTCAAGACTTGGTGAAAATGAACTTCTAAGGGCACATTGAAAGGCAAAAGGTGACTTAGATTAAATTGTAATATTCCCAATTAGCCTTGCTAATTGGAATATTTCATTTTTGCTTTATTTTGCCGCTTTAGCTAGACATAATAAATAAAGTGAGAAATAAGAGGGGTCACCTCACTTTAGTCATCTCACTTTATAAATAAAGTGTTCTTTTTCCTAGTAGATTGACGTTGTAACTTAGAGAGGGGGCCTTGGGGGTCCATGTGGATATGATGGGGGAGGCATCAGGCTAACCCAAGGTAAACTGCGCAGATCCAGGGAGAGTTAAGTTTTGGAGGGAGTTTGATGTTATAAAAGGAGAGGCTCTCACCTCATTTGATCATTCATGATTTGATATTCTTATTGATAGCTGGACTTTGTCTGCTTCAGCACGCCGGTTGTTTAGTCGGTCTGCAGCACGCCGGTTGTTTAGTGCACGAGTGTCTCCGGTCGGAGATCTCACCCTTAGCCTCGGGGGACTTCGAGTGCCTGCCCTGGTAAGGTTTTTCTGGTTTCACCCTTAGCTTCGGGGGACTTCGAGTGCCCGCCCTAGTAAGGTTTGTCCTGAGTATACTTTTCAGTTCCAGTAGCAGCAGCAGCAGTTTCTGAAGCATATCTGAGGAGGAGAAAGCCCTCTTGTGGCTGCCCAGTTCAGAGAAGAGAGGACGATGTCTCATCAGGAGGAAGGAGAACGCTGACCAGCCCTAGAGAGAGGACGCTGTCTATTTCTGAAGGAAAGGGTTGCAGATCTGAAGGCCATTGATAGATCCAGCCTTGGAGAGGGTAGATCTGAGCAGATACTTGCAGATCTAGTCTTGTATGTTGCAGATCTGGAGGTTTAGCACTAGATCCAGCTTGGGGAGTTGCAGATCTGAGAAGATATTGTCAGATCCAGCATAGATCTGAAGAGCTAGCAGCAGATCTAGCCTTGTAGCACGCAGATCTGGAGAGATAGTAGCAGATCCAGCCTTGTATGACTCAGATCCAGCAGATCTGGGCAGAGAGAACGCAGATCCAGTCAGGGAGGACGCAGATCTGATGAATAGGGTCTTTATGTGGGGTTCTGACAGCATTTTTCAGTGTTTTCAGCCTTGAGGAGTTGGTCATCTCATCAGGAGGATTTGTGGGTAGATCCAGCCCTTTTCCAGCCTATTTCTTGAGCTTTTGAGCTGTTCCTGAAGGCACAGCGTTTTTGTAGGAGGAGGGTTTCTGGGGGCGATTTTCGGAGGTGGTCCATTTGCTTCACGGTTTCTGGGTTTTGTCCGGAGCAGCGAGTATAGGTGATCGGTAGATTTTCATCTCATTCCGGCAAGGGGATCAGCCCCTAGCTTCAGTTCCTTCCAGCAGCTGGGATGCAGTTTCTGTAGCAGCCATTTCTTATTTTTCTGAGAGGGTCTCCACTTGCCTAGGGCAAGGATAGGTGCACTCATTCTGATTATCTTGTACTCCTCTCTATATACTTTCAGATTAATAAAATGGCTCAGTTTTCTGGTATTCTATGTGTCATTATTCAGTGATCTGATTCAGCATTGCATATTCTATATCTGTTTGGCAAATTTCTGTTTATTACTGGTTATTTCCCTTTGGGGATATTACAGTGGTATCAGAGCATAATTCTGGCTCAGCCTGTGGTCTATGACATCCGAAAAGAAATCATACAGAGCAATAGCAGTTGCAATTCCAGAAACGCAGTTGGAAAAAGGGCCAAAATGAAAAGGGTCAAATTCTGAATTTTGGAATTAGGAAAAACGTTTTCTGGGTTTTTCTGGGTTTTGGGCGAGGATCACTTTCCCAAATTCCTGGAATTTTCTGAATAGTTTTCAGTGGATAAATCAGAGGTTGAAGTTAAGCCACAGTATGGTTTTGCAGCAGCCATGCAGTTTCTGAGGAGCCTGTAGACATATAGCAGAAGGAGCTGATGGCAGGTGATGTGGATAAGAGGAGATTTAGGGAGACAGATCAGCGGAATCCAATGGAGGCCATGTTGGCAAAGTGGACTGAGAAGTTGACGGAGAAGATGGATGCAAAGATGGATGCATTCATGCGGGAGGTAACCAAGAAGGTTGCAAAGAGGACGCAGAAAGAACCCCCTAGGGTCTTTCAGGTGGGGGAAGGATCGGGCGCGTCTAGTTACATACCGGATGCTATTCCCATTGTGACAGCGCAGAAGGTCGATTCCATGGACACGCGGCCTACCATGCCTACTTTCCCGGTAGAGGAAGAGGAGCGAACGGAACAAGGAGAGGTGAATCTAGCTCAACATGCGACTCTGTTTGCGGATTGGCGGAGCATGGGACAAGAATTCATGGATGCTCTCCCTTTTGATCAATATATCCAGTTCCGATGCGGTATCAAACCCCCTGAGCAGCACCAGCACAAAGGGCACGGATACCACCGTGATGACCACCACACAGCTAGTAGAGATTATGTTCAGCCCCAGCATGATAGTAGACCTCACGACTTTCACAGAGGGAACAAGCCCTCACATGATCAGGGCTTACAGCGCACAGAGGACAAATTCCATCTACCGACATTTGACGGGTCATCCAGGCGCTCAGGAAGAGCTTGGGTGGACAAGTTGGATACCTCTTTCCAGCTTGACCGAGTATCGGAGAGGAAAACCATTAAAATGGTTACCTCGCACTTGGAGGATGAGGACACGCAGGATTGCAGGGAGTTCGAGGACACACCTAGTGTGACACAGGACTCACCATCATTAGAGCCCTCCTTGACCGTGCCGGTTGATATCGTAGTGGAGGAGATAGAGCCTACCCCGGTAGAGCCATCCATTGAGGTGATGACTGGAGCCGTGTCCGAGTCTTCGGATGGTAGCAGCACACAACAGATGGGTGAGGTGTTAGGAGATGTATCCACCCTCGATGAGGTAACGGCAGGTACAAAGATATTGGATGATGGTCGCAGACAGCAGTATCATCGGCTTCGGACGGACTTTCGAGTTTTGAGGGAGAAGGCCGCATTGGTACGGGAGACCATTTTGTTGCAGGACCAGGAGCTGGAGGGTATGAGAGCGACTTGTGCCAAGTCAGCGGCCAAGTTGGTCCACATTGGGGAACAGCTGGATTCCCTGATGGTACAACCCGAGAGCACATTGCAGCGTCAGATCATTCCCCTCCAGGTATGCATGGATGGGACTAGCAGAGTTGTTGGGTCATCTCTTCCCATTGGAGAGAGAGAGGCAGAGCCACCTAGTCAGATCTCAGATATTGACTTGGATAGTGGTATGAGACGATCAGAGTTGTACAGGATACAGCATCCATATGTTGAGATTGGATGGAGAGAGATTTTGAGTTGGTACTCGGTGGAGCGGGCTATGGAACACAATGATTTGGTTCCCTTCTCACGAGAGCAGATAGAATATGGAGGACATCTTCGGATGGATAACATCTTTCATGCTTGTGTTGGACATCCCTTGAGCCATACACATCGTGATGGGAGGTTTTTGCCTACCACCCATTTGAGTCTTGATAGGGTCTCATTGATCCTTGAGAAATTTACATTCCAAAATCCCATGAAGTGCAAAATCAGAAATTTGATTTGGGAGGATGGTAGCCCTCATGGGAGGAGTGACAGGATGAGGAGAAGGAGGCATCCACAAGCGATTGAGTGGATGGGGATGATGAGCAAGGAGTTAGGAGGCTACTTGCAGATCTGTGCTACCAGGCAGCAGGAGGCTTGGCTGCGCTGGTTACTCTTGAAAGAGTTTGGCCATCTCTTGGCAAACACTCTTCCTAAGAGTCGGAGGGTGGAGGAAAGATGGCTGGATACTTGCATCATTGAGCCGCATGGAGTATGTATACATGGTGTTGCTATGATACTTGTTATGTCTTCATCACATGAGTTGCATGATGGAAGTATGGGGAGGCAGCAAATTGTTTGGTTGCTTGGTTTGTTTCTGGGAGAGCAAGGGCAGATCTGCTCTCACACCTTGCATGATGTTGCAGGAAGAGGGGATGGCACTATCTCCTTGATATTTGATGATGACGGGGAAGCACTTCCATCTTGGGGAGTATTCCACACTTATTGCAGCAGTATTAGAGGAGTCTTTGACAGGGAGCATGTCAAAGGACAGAGTCTTGTATTGACAGGAGCTTATTTGCATAAGCCCCCAGCGTTGTCACCTTGGAGCAGGACATTATGGATGAAGTGTGCGCAGCAGAGATATGGTGGATCTATAATCCATAGGTCCCAGGATCACTTCATATTTGGTGCACAAAGAGGAGGTAATGATGATAGAGACATCTATGGCAGATTCTTCTTGACTTGGGTTTCCAAGCATGAGGAGGCTTATCTTCTTGCAGCACATGGTTCATTCTTCTTCATAGCATGCCTAGACACTATGGAGGACTCATCTATGGATCCATGTACCATCTTACTTCCAGCATTTGGCCATATTTGTATAGGAGGCTTGGTTATGAGGGAGACACATGAGCTGAATGTGCCTTTGAGTATTTTCTGCACTACATGTTCTAATAGGAGCATGGGAGGAGGCATGGCCACCACTACTACATATGTGTTCTCTGTTGAGATGGGCCATGGGATTGATATTCATCCATTGTACAGCTATGGGCAAGTGTTTGGTCTTATGTTGTTGTCATATTCAGACATTTACTATCCATTAGTAGATGTGATGGATCTTGTACATTGCTTGCCATGTGATTTTCTGAGGTTGCAGTGGATGAGACTGCGTTGTATCCTTGTGAGGGATTGTTTGCATTATGTATCCTCATGTGACACCTTCAGCAAAAATCTCATTAGGATGATCCATGATGACCATGTCATATTCTTCATGGATGGTTTGTGTTGGGCCAACTTGTTCTCCATTGATAGAGGAACCTTCTATGGTGGATTGTTTTTCACTTTGCCATTGGAGGGCAATGATTTTGCAGCCCAGGATCAGCATAGACTCTACACTTGTCATGAGTGGAGAGAAGGACAGCATGGGGTAAGCTATGATGCTTGCCAAGTTCATATTTTCAGCCCACCTACATTACCAGAGCTTGAGGTGGAAGGAGATTTTCAGGAGTTGCCTTGTTGGGAGGTGGCTCATTTTGTCTGGATGATTGCTTGGAGATGGAGGATCCACAAGAGGGAGATATTCCTCATTATATTTTCGACTCCATGCCTTGATTGGAGAAAGGTGACGAGATGGTTCACAGTTGATGGGCCAGCTTACACAGTCATAGATGCAGAGCAGCAGCGGTCATGGTCTTCAGTCATAGCCAGAGGCAGTGAGCAGTCCGAGCCATGGGACTTGTGCGATTATTGGCCATGGTGGCGATGAATCCGGAGGACTATTGATTGGTCAGCCTAAGGAGAGGCCAGCTTGGATCCTCCGGCATTGGGATTTCCTTCATCGTGGTGATGCAGAGGACAGAGAGGTTTCAAAGTGGGGACCCAGCACACTTTACAAAGATTTCCAACAGTTGGAGCACTGGCCAGAGAGTAGGTCATCTACATCATTGAGAACAAGCAATTTTTGGTTGACAGTGATGCCACTTCTGGGAGAGCGAGCAGACTTTGCAGCATCATCACTCTCCGCTTGCTCGAGGACAAGCACCTGTCGGGAGATCAGATTATCTCTAACTAGGCCTTGCTAATTGGAATATTTCATTTTGCTTTATTTTGCCGCTTTAGCTAGACATAATAAATAAAGTGAGAAATAAGAGGGGTCACCTCACTTTAGTCATCTCACTTTATAAATAAAGTGTTCTTTTCCTAGTAGATGAACGTTGTAACTTAAAGAGGGGGCCTTGGGGGTCCACGTGAGTATGATGGGGGGAGGCATCAGGCTGACCCAAGGTAAACTGCGCAGGTCAGAGAAGAGTAAGGGAGCAGTTAAATTTTGGAGGGAATTTGGCATTATAAAAGGAGAGGTTCTCACCTCATTTTGATCATTCATGATTTGATATTATTCTTGATAGCTGGACTTTTGTCTGCTTCAGCACGCCGGTTGTTTAGTCGGTCTGCAGCACTGTTTAGTGCACGAGTGTCTCCGGTCGGAGATCTCACCCTTAGCCTCGGGGGACTTCGAGTGCCTGCACTGGTAAGGTTATTTCTGGTTCCACCCTTAGCTTCGGGGGACCTCGAGTGCCCGCCCTAGTAAGGTTTGTCTCGAGGCACAGCTTTCAGCTCCGTAGTGTGCTACTCTCTAACATCTCCATACAACCCGAGGAGGAGAAAGCCCTTGTGGGTCGCGTTAGCTCAGAAGAGAGGACGCCTGTCTCACCGTAGGAAGGAGAACGCTCATCACCCCCAGAGAGAGGGATTACTGCCTATTTCGAAGGAAAGGTTGCAGATCCGAAGGCCATTGATAGATCCCACCCTGAGAGGGTAGATCCGAGGCAGATATCATGTATCTAGTCTCTCTGCTGCGCATCCGGGAGGTTGGCACCTGGATCCAATGGGGAGTTGCGTATCCGAGGAGAGATATTGTCGATCTGTGACAGGATCCTCAAGAGTCACAGCATTCAGAAGCCTTGTAGCACGGTATTCTGGAGAGATAGTAGCAGATCCAGCCTTGTATGACTCAGATCCAGCAGATCTGGGCAGAGAGAACGCAGATCCAGTCAGGGAGGACGCAGATCTGATGAATAGGGTCTTTATGTGGGGTTCTGACAGCAGTTTTCAGTGTTTCCAGCCTTGAGGAGTTGGTCATCTCATCAGGAGGATTTGTGGGTAGATCCAGCCCTTTGCCAGCCTATTTCTTGAGCTTTTGAGCTGTTCCTGAAGGCACAGCGTTTTTGTAGGAGGGTGGTTTCTGGGGGCGATTTTCGGAGGTGGTCCATTTGCTTCACGGTTTCTGGGTTTT
This sequence comes from Pinus albicaulis, assembly GCA_034641835.2. Lineage (NCBI taxonomy): Eukaryota > Viridiplantae > Streptophyta > Pinopsida > Pinales > Pinaceae > Pinus > Pinus albicaulis. Next base: position 437,045,034 of record CM076582.1, on the reverse strand, counting down.
GTCCGGAGCAGCGAGTATAGGTGATCGGTAGATTTTCATCTCATTCCGGCAAGGGGATCAGCCCCTAGCTTCGGCTCCCCCCCCCCCCGGGATGTGTCAGAGTACCCATGTCATTTTTCTCGAGAGAGGGGTCTCCACTTGCCTAGGCAAGGATAGGTGCTATTCTGATTATCTTGTACTCCTCTCTATATACTTTCAGATTAATAAAATGGCTCAGTTTTCTGGTATTCTATGTGTCATTATTCAGTGATCTGATTCAGCATTGCATATTCTATATCTGTTTGGCAAATTTCTGTTTATTACTGGTTATTTCCCTTTGGGGATATTACATAAATTGTTTCACAAGCAATATTTATAAACCCAAGTGCAAATGAGTATCAACCATGAAATGATATTGTCACAATGGTGACACAATTGTTTGTGAGATTCCTTCAAACAACAGTAATAAGAAAATTATGTTTGTGGGTTCAATGACACATCAGTAATCCATACAATCGCATTTCGAAAAAGAAAATGGAGCCATAGACCATGTAAATTCAGATTTAAAAAAACATAGAAAACTATATGGATCAAATGCGTTGGAGAAAATGAAAGTGCTATGGTTTGGAGTTATGAACAAATGCCAGATCACTATGCATTAATACCCCACAAATCAAAAGTTTAGTACTGGTGTCAGATATATAAAAGTGCATTTAAATTTTATATCTGTTGGACATATAATCCGCTTAGGGTTATGGTGTGGAATGTGAAAGGTCATTGGAGTCCAAGAGACCACTTGGAATATGAAACCAAGGGTCTCTAGACTTGTATAAAATTGTATATTATTGTGAATAATATGCATTCACGTTTATATTATCTGCTACTTATTATGGTGTGTGTTTAACACGGTATCAGAGCTAGTTAGGCTCAAAATACCTTTGCTATCTTGAGGTTGTCAGAGCTAAATTTAGACGCCTCTGACAGTGAAACTCCTCTCTTGAGTAAACTAAAATGTCCCCGGTCCTTTGCCCATCAATTCGTCCATCTCAATATTCCTTTTCTGGCTTGGGCGTTTTCTCTTTTCAGGATACCTAATGCACCTGTCAACTTGGTTGTTCTTTATTAGTCACTATGCATTCCTCCCGCAGATACCCAAAACAAGCGCTTCATATTCAGTAGTGTTATTAGTGGCATCAAGTTGCAGTTTATATGATATAGTTACCCTTTGCTGAGTGGGAGAAATGAGAACTACACCAGCTCCCATTCCTTTTCTTGATGACGCTCCATCAAAGTACAATTTCTAGATCTGTCCTCCCTCTAAATGTTGCTCATTTGTATCTTGGAAATGCTGTTTTTCACTGATTTCAGGCTGGAAATTGTTATCATCAGCAGCAAGGTGTAATATGGATGACCCCAATTCCTTCTCCTTAGCATATATAGGATGATTTGAGGGATTATGCTGATCACTGATGATATAGGCCATTTGGGTTTCCCTATACAACCTTCTGAATTCACCTCCAAACACTGGGATTGTGGCATATGACATATCCATCTGAAGGGTGCCTCCCAATTTTTTAGACCAAGATCTAGAAAGCAACATTCCAAATTTAGAAGTATGTCTGCAACTACTATGTCCATCACTAAACTTTTCATAGGAAGCTGGGTAAGAGAAACAACCAAGTCTTTAATCACTCCCAAACACTTGGCTTTTTTGGAATCAAAAGTGTATAGGTCATGGTATTGCTTGGTGATTTCTAATCCTAATTCTCCATCACTTTCTTTGGCATTAGATTATGAGAAGCCCCAAAATCTAATAAACAATTATGCAGCAATTTGTCATGTATATTGAGTGAAAGATAGAAAGGTGGTGAATTATCATCATTTGGTCTTAGACATGGCAGCCTAAGTAAATAGTAGGATGTTCATCCTCAAGATTGATTGAATCAAGAGCGAGAGGTGGCTGTAACAGGGTTATAAATGACTCTTTGTATGCTGGATTTTTCAACAATTCAAGAAGTGGGATAGGGATCTTGATTTTATTCAGTTCTGATTTGAAACTGAAATAAAGAGGAGCTAATTCTTAATTTTCTGTAGAAATTTTGATGATTGGGGCAGAATTATGAGGTGGAGGGACATCGCTAACTTTCGCCTTTTGTTTAGCAACTTGTTTGTCAGAATCTGATTTTTGTTGAGGTTGTTAGAAAATACCTTTGGACTTCAGAGGATAATTTCTGTTTTGAGTTTCTTGCTGTTTTTTATCATTTTGTGCATGAATTTGAGCATTCTCATCATCTGAAAATAGATATATCCTTGACTGGTGTTCATATTCTTGCAAAGTCAAACAAGTTGACTGTGATGTTTCTCCTACAAGGTTTATGTCTTCATTTTCCTCATGTTCTTGCTGCTCTTCTTAGCAAAATTATTCAAAGGAAGCTGAACATTTTGATCATCAACATTCCTCCTTGGGCGCTGTAAGATTTGTTGAGGCTGAAAAGGTCTTCTGAAGTGAGCCTGATTTCTATTGGCTTCATTTTGATTGACTCTAGTAGCTGGTTTGTTCTCTAACTCTAGTTTGTCATCTTAGAGACAAATTATTTGATCAAATTGGACATTTGATCAATATTTTCTTCTGCGGTAAGAGTTTTTAAGGAAGAAGGTTTTTCTTCTTTCATTTTCTTTTTGTCTTTTGCTGCTTTCTCCTCTTCCATTTTCAATTTATATGAAGCCACAAGATTAGACTGCACTCCAATTGCAGCCTCTTGCATATCCATCAATGTTTGTGCTTTCTCAGCCCTTAACCATAAAGCAAACTCAGAATCTAAAGCATTGGCAAAAGTTATCACAGCTGTGGTTTCACGGGGCCTAATTTCCTTAGGAATTTTTTGATAAATTTTATTAAACCTCATTGTAAAATCAGCCAATGACTCATCAGTCTTCTTTTTTAGAGTTCCAAACTCTGTAAGGTAGTTCACAGTCTTTTCTATCACCCCATTGTTTCACAAATACTTCCTCCAATTCATCTATTCCTGTTATTGAGTTTGGTGGCAGACTTCTAAACCATTTACGAGCTTCTCCATCCAAGCTCTGAACAAAGAGTCTTGACTAGACATCTTCATGTTCAATGTTTTGGTTATCAACATAACTATAGAAAGCAACCAAATGTTCCTCAGCAGAAACTCCTTCTCCCTCTCCTGTGTATTTTGGAAGATACTTCAGATAATTTCCTTGAGAAAGAGGATGTAAAGGTTGAGCAAGAGCAAGTGGTGCATATCTTGCAACCACTATCTGCCGCATCCTTGTAAGGGAAGGCTGAGCCATGGTTTGCTGATGTACAATTGATGGATGACTGGTTGATGTAGTTGTTTGGAAACTAGGAATTACAATCTGTGGAATTTGAATCTGATTTGGGACAACAGAAAATTGGAATTCTTGGGTTGGTTCTTCAAGTTTTGGGATTGAAAATAGTGGATTTTCAAAGAGATGAAACGAGGAGGTCTTGGTTCCACCTTCTATTGAAGAATAAAATTCAAATGTTGTCTCTTGAGGGGATGAACTTCGGCATTGTTTTGCTGAGCTAAAAAGTCAGATAAGTTGAAAGTCAGGCTTTCAAGAACATTCCCTTCTAGTGGATGAGAAGAGGATGACCCAACAGCGAGATTTCAAGACAAAGGAAAGTACTCTTGCTGAGGGGTATAAAAAGACTGATATTCAGGATGAGTTTGAAGAAAATTTAGAATAGTTTTAAAATCTTCTTCAGTCAAAACATCCCTATCTAGAAAAGGTGCAATTGCCAATACTTGTTCTAACTCCTCTTCTGTCAGAACAAAGTCTTCTAATTCCTTATTGACACTTAAAACCTCTGTTTTTTCTTCTTTAGCTGGAATAGTACTTATCTCATATTTACTAAATGATGAGTGAGAGAAACTTTCAGCCGAACCTAGGTTAACATCATCTACTTTATTTTCTAGGGAAGCAGTTTCAACTTGAGATTTTTCAGCAAAATCTTTTGAAACTAAAACTTCTTTTGATTCTAAAGTAGATGAGGGTACCTTTTGCTTTGGAATGTACTTTTTATGTACCTTCATTGATTGAGATGTGGCTTCAACTGATCTCTGTTTTCCTTTTGCATCTTTAATAATCTTTTCTGGGTAAGCAGCTGGAGTCACAGTAGGTGATCTCTGATTTCTCCTTGTATTAGGAGGTCTTGAAACCCCTCTTCCTTTTTGTGGAATCGCAAGGTGAACTAATTTTCAATCTTCTTCAAGTCATCAATTCTTGTTCACCATCAAGAATTGATCATCAACAATTTAAAACAGAGACTCAGGAGAATACTTCGTTTCAAGGCGTTCGTCTCCCATCAGTCGCACCAAAATATGTTAGCGCTGGAATCAACACTTGGACTGCTTCAAGTACTTGATTAGTCACATCCTAAGATCTAGGGCAATTTAATGATTTGGATTATGTAGTTGGTAGGTGGTTTAAGTTCTCAATCACTGAAAAGGGATTTCAGTCAAATTCACTATCACACTAATGAGGGTATTGAGACCTGATCTGGTAGCAAAAGGTAAGTTTGTAGCCTATGGAAGGAAGAAAGTGTGGAATAGCAGAAGGGACAATGGGTCTGCAAGGCAAAAATCCACTACTTTGATGAAAATAACACAAGAAATAGTTTGACAATACATCAACAAGAGAAGGCTATATCAAGACTTACAATATTCTTATTGAATATCATGAAAAGTTACTGTCATAAGGAATGCTCTTTAAACTGTCATTATACATATCTCATCAAGAAAGCTCACTGAGTAAGACTGATAAAAGTTGATAAGATACATAAACACATCAAGAGGCTCATAAAAACATACAACAACATTTGATATTACAAACTGCAACTGAAGAGATTTAGGTATGGAAACACATAGAAAGATTAACAATACACATATCAAGATGATAATAAGTCCTCAAAAGTCTTCTCAATATCATTAACTAAAAACAGTAAATTGATCATATGAGTAAAAGATTCACAAACCACCAACCTTTTCTCCATTGAGTTTCATCATATATATACAAAAGATATTATGCTGACATTTCCACAAAAGTGTGAATCTGTTCTAGAGAAGTTATTACATTCCTATACATAAGGTGAGGCTTATCCATAACCTTAATACAAAGTAGTGCAACATAAATAAAATAAACAGCATCATGGCCTATAGTTCGAAGTGGCTAGAGCGATGTGGCAAACTACTGGCAGATTGCTCCTCTTTTCTGGTACAACCACTTCCTCAAAAAGTGCAACCAACAGTTGAAGATGACATCTGGTTGTTTCCCCAAAAAGTGGAAAACAAAATTCTAAAATTTGGGAGGGAACTTGATCAATTGACACCTAGCAGCAGCGTCTTTTGTTGATAATGTACACATGTAATTACTCCTCAGTAGCACCCTTCGAGACTTGAACAAAAACTGCGTCCACTTCCTTCATACAAAAACTCAGGAAACAATAGCTGCCCTTTTCAGAATTAGGTAGCTATTACTGGAAATTTTGCAAATAGTTGTGTTTGTTGATTAGGCCAAAAATGTGTGAACCTCTCCTGAAAGGATTAAATAAAAACAAGTATTGAAGCAAAGATTTTAAGAGACTCTGCCTTAGTGAGCCTTTTAGTTCTTTTTCCTGTATGCTTTTGTTTCTGAGCTTTGGTCTTCTTGGTTTCCTTTCTTGTGCTTTCATCAACATTGATGATTTCATCTTTCAGTCTAGGATTAACAATCAGTTTGCTATTCAATCTAAGCTTGTTTTTAGGCCTAGTGTGAGGCCTCTTAAGGTATGGGTTAGGAATATAAGAAACCCTTCCTCTCTTCTGCATCATACTACTAGACTGACCTTCTTCATACTATGTCTCCAAGAAATCTTCATCAGTTCTGTCTTCTTCGAAGGATGAATAAGAGTGAATGACATTCTTATCCTTTCTCCTGGTAGATGTCTTGGATGTCTTGAGGGAAGAAAAAAACTAAGCTAGTGTTGGTTCCTCTACTGAAGGGGTGTCCCTGTTTTCTTCTTGCTCCTCTGCAATTACTAGAATAGAGTGTTGAACTGGGATAGGATGTTGAAGTGGTGCTTGAACTGGTACTTTAGGGCTGGCTTCCTCTGAAGTTTCTTCTCCTAGGATCAACTTTCTTATGCCTCTATATCTTGAGGAAGAAGCTCTGTTTTCCTCACCTGTAGACTTAACTCCTTTGCTAGGTTGAGTTTTCCCTTGCTTGAATCTCATGGAATGTTCTCTGATGAATGCTGCTAAAGTCTGAGGTTCTTTTGGGGTTTTCCTCACATAAACCTTTTCTACTGGCTGTACCATGGGTATGGGAGTGACAGGTTCAGTTCTAGCTCTCTTAGTTTAACTTCTAGTTTGCCTACTAGTTGATGGGATAGACCGAGCTGGCTGTAAACTGTTTGGCACAGGTGTTGTGCTAGTTTGTTCATGGGCATTTTGCTTCTTGGGTCTCTCTACCCTCCTCCTAGAGTTGATACTACCAAATCCCTCCTCTATTAGGAATTTATTCCAAGTAGTCTTTTTCTTCTTAAGGTGATAGACAATCAACATTTTGATTAAACCCCTATGATAGAGGTTATGCAGAGAATAGTTAGGGATTTTCTGCAACTTCAAGGACATTTTAAGCAAGGATTTGTATATGAAGAAAGACAAATTCAAAGGTTTTGCACCAGAGATATGAGAGAGAAATCTCATTTGGTATTGGTGGACAGAGGAGAATCTACCTTCACAAGTAATGTAGCGTTGCACAATGGTTATTACATGTTGCCATTCTGCCCTAAAACAAGAAATATGCATAGTTGGAGTCCATTTGATATTCACATGCTCAGGTTTGAGGAAGGGACTTACTTCTGTTTGCAACATTTTTTTCTTGAACCAGCGTTCTCCAGTGGCCAAGGTTTGAGTAGCTCTGGCTATAATGGCTTCAGATATTTTGAAAGTCTTGCTCCCAAGCTTGACTTTCTCACCATCAAAACTCTCGACAAAGGCCTATGCTAGAGCTACATTTTCTCCGGAAAATTTCTGCAAAAACTTATACCAACCTGTTGTCTTAAATTGGGGCTTTGCTCTAGCATCAAAAAACCTGGTGTTCGCTGGCTCAGACCGGTTAACATTCCCACCTTTTCCCATTCTTCTCAACACCTATTCCTCTTTACGCACAAATGTTCAACCTCGAGGTAAAACCCTACACGCAACCCTGATTTTCTACTTTTGGAATGATAAACTGGTTGCTGGAGGATTTGACTCTGTTAGTTGTAACCTCCATAGAGAACCTCAGTCATGAGAACAATGAACCTAACCCTCTGAATCTGCGCCTTTAATCACGGTATGGTTTAATGGCACGATTTGAAATGATTCAAATACGAGCCCCAAGTCACCCATAACACATAACATTCCACTGCATCATTTAATAATTGATACCTTGTACCTTAATTTCGGCTTCAGCATTAATAGGGTAGCTATAGGTTAGTTGCATTAATAATATAATCATTCACCTATAATAATTCTCCTAAGTCAAAAAATAATTACTCTTTAAAAAATAATAATCATGTCATAACATAGAAGATCTTCAATCAATTTCAAAGAGGAATGATCTTTTCCTTGAAAATACTCCTTGCGGCTCCTTATACAGTTTTGAAGAAATAACTTCTTTTATCTCTGTGTTGCAATGTAACCAAACTTCAGAGAAATAGCTGCCCTTTTCTCTATGTCACCAAAGTAACCTTCAATTCTTCTTAAGATTTATAAGCAAAAAGTGATATGAGCAATAACCATCAATACATAATTTAAATAAGCATAAAGCAAATGAAAACCAGTGTCTTCAAAGTATTACTCTTTAAAATGAAAATGTATTTGTTTAAATGAAGTAAAATACTTTCAAATGGAAAACAAAAGTAATCTTGAAAAGTGAAACAAGAAAATGTTAGCACAAGATATTTTAAATGCTTTCAAGATAAATAGATTTATGAATCAAAGCATGAGAAGCTATCTTGCTCAAAATGAAACAATTAGTGATCTACTTGTGAGAATGCAAATGAGATGATAGAAAAACTCAATTGTTAGACCAAGATGACAACATGCAATTAAGTTTGCAACCCAAAATAAGAGTACTTGAAAGGAAATGAGACTCATAAACCATTCATGAACATGGATTACTTTTGAAGATTCATGAGCATTTATGAGCAACTTTGGAATAATGACAAACCATTTAACCAGTGCCTTTACAAATAACGTGCTCAAAAGTAAAAGAAATGCTCAAAGAGATGAGAACACAGTAATCCTGAAATGGAAACAAAAGACTGTTAGCACAAGATATCAGAAATGCTCTCAAGATAAATAGATTTATGAATCAAAGCATAAGAAACTATCTTGCTCAAAATGAAACAATTAGTGTTCTACTTTGGAGAATGTAAATGGCATGATAGAAAACCTCAAATGTTAAACCAAAATAACAACATGCAATTAAATTTGCAACACCAAATAAGGGTATTTCCCAATGAAACAAGATATATCAATCATCCATCAACATAATGATCATTAAAATGACAACATGCAATGAAGTTGCAAAAGTAAGCAAATTTCCAAGTACCATAGAATTAAACTTGTTGCAAAATTTAAGAAATTAAAATACTTGCATCCAAAGTGCTTCTTGAGATAATATTTGCATGTGAATTTTTAAACTATCAAGTTAGAAAATTTTTTGGGAAATTTGCAAGTAAATGTGCTGAGATAGTGCTCTTGGTTTATTTTATTAATTAGTTCTAAAGCAAGGTTACAATTGAACTCTAATCCTTAGACCTCACCTTCGCCCAAATATTTGGAACTCATAGTGAGGAGTCCATAGAGTTAGAGGGTCCCTAAAATGTCTATTCAACCAACTTAAGTTGAAGGTAAATTTTAGTGATGGTTGGGGCATGTAAGATCTAAAAGTAAATTAACATGAAAATGAAAATTCAACTTCAACTTGAAATATATTTGTTTGTCATGAAATAAAATGTAGTTTTACTTGATGCATCAAACTTAATATTGTAGAGTGTGCTCAATGGTGAAGCATAAGCAAATTTGAAGTATGATTTCAAGCTAAATAAACTCTAAGTAATGATGCTTGCATATAAAAAAAATCTGAATTTGCTATGAAAGTAAATGCTCTTAAAACTTGTAGCAAATCAAAGTGAATAGTTAGTGAAATGAATGAAATGCATGGCTGTGTTAATTGACCAATTAAATGAGATGCATGCAATTTAAAGAGATCAGCAAATTACACAAGTCCTCTCAAAAAATGGAGAGATTGAGATGCCAATGGGTAAAACCCACGCTCCCAAAATTAGAAATTTTATTAGTTGTTAGAAGTAAGAAACTATGAAGTCTCCTACAAGCTCAAGGAAAACCATTACAAATGAAACTTAAGGTCTTAGACTTATCCTTGATGAGACATTTCTGCAATATAAAGACTCAATAGAAATCAGATTTTTACAAGTGAAGAAGAGAGGCTAAGCCTCTTCAATGCTCACGGCCAAGAGAGAGAAGAAGCCACAAAAGGAACTCAACCTTCTTCAAGGAAGCTCCTTAACTACCCACGACCAAAGAAAAAAGAGAGAGTCCTCCTTGTTTGACATTAGAGCTCAAAGGGCCTGCAACAATTTGTTAGTAGTTTCTTGAAGGTAAATCCCACAAGTTGCTACAAGAAAACAAGTTAGAAAAAGAAGACTACAAAAAACCAACCAAGTGTTAGACAAAGAAAATCACAAAATATTGCACAATAATCTACAAAGGGCTAAGCCAAAGAGAAGAGTTTAGTAAACTCTCCTATTTGTCTAGCCATGCTTAAGCTCTTTAAATAGAAAAATATGATCCAATGAAGAACAATGAAAAGTAAAATATTTTTAAATGATTGCATGCATACGAACTATGTTGAAACGAATCCCTGCAAGACACTTTTTCGTAAGATAAACTATGAAAATCCAAATAACAAATGAGAGTTCCTTTGAAGGTGCTTCAAGAGTGGGTTGGTCTCTCAAAGACATCCCCTCACGCTTGATCCAAAAAGAATTCTTTTACAATACTCAAGTCACACATTAGTCCATGTAGATTTAGATAAGCAAACAATGAATTGAAACTTCTAGAAATTTATTTGAAAATAAACTAGAACTTTCAATCTCTAGAGCCTACTTTCAAATCAAATGCTAATACAAGATAGCTGTGCACTAGCAAATTCACAAGAATACATGGAAAATGAAATAACTCAAAGCATAGAAAAGATTATACCAATAGCTCCAAATGCACCATGCTCCAAAGGAAGAACACCTATGAATGAACCCCCAAAGTCTTTTTATTGATATTCTTGAAAAGTGTACAAAGTAGCAGCGCTTCCGCAAGCACAATAGCTCGTATCCAATGATACAATATGAGAGCCCATGGCTCCATTATATAGAAAGTTGGGAGCAAATCCCAATGAAGAACCATATGCCAAGTGGTGAGAGGGAGGAGATCACAAGGCAAATTCGAATTTGGTAAGTGGAGCTCCAATGCCAAGTGTAAAAATCGAATTCTGGCAAGTGGACATCATTTTCTTCTTCCCTTATGTGCCAAATTCGAATTTTATGATGAAATGACATGTGTATATGGTTGGTAACCCATGTGGGGACAATTTCCCACAAAAATCTCCACCAAATATTCTCCCAAATCCTCCCAAATATGCATTAATTTCACAAATTCGAATTTCCAAGTAAGCAACTCTCATTTAATGCCGGAAATTCAATTTTATTTGAGCACATGTCTTTTTCTTGATTTTAGGAGTCCATATCACCTTGGGACTTCACTTTAACTCCTCCATAATTTTCCACCTCATTTCCACCTCATTTAGCATGTGTGGATATTTATTTTTCTCCATTTATTTAATTTTTGGCTTAATTAATTGCCAGATTTCCCACTAAACTTAGGAAAAGTGGGTTTTGAGGGTTCAAAACACATTTTTAACCCCTCAAAGTGTGTCATAGTAGAAAGTTGAGCGTGAAAGGTGTAATTTTGATTACTCATACCCCATACAACTTCTCTAGGCAACACTTATTACAATTTTTATTGCAATTTTCGACTTGCAAGAAATTTAAAAATTTTAAAAAATCACTACCTACACCTAACCAAATTCCACGAAATTTTTTGTGTGATCCAGTATGGTAATATACATTGACTCTAGACACTAGGAATCACCCAAGGCCTCACCATCAAGCCGTACTCTGAGTTTGGGGTAAAATTGGAGGAAAAAACTCGATTAATTATTAACTCCTAGTAGGGAGATGATAATTAACCGAGTAAAAAAAACCTCCCAAAGTAATACTCACTTGTTGGAAGCGTCCCAAGCAACCTAGGCCTGTTACAGACTAAATACTGACTCAAATCCATCATTACTAGCATCACTTATTACAATTCCCCGTAAGGCGTGGAATCTGGGTTCAAGAGAAAATGATAATAAGTAGAAGTAGAGTTTAAAAACTCTGTTGAATTGATGATATCTGATGATATCTGATGGTACATGTGTCCTTTGGTTCATCCTTGGGCATGGAGTCTTCTCATTATCATCAGGTGCCACTCCAATGGTCAACAGGTCCTCTATGACTACTCTTATCTTGGATGCCCTACCACATCCTCAAAGAGTATCGGATGCCAAATGCTTACCCAATCCTACATTCTTTTATTCCCAAGTGAAGACAAGAATGATATGTCTATCTCTCCCTCTCAACTAGGGAGGATATACCCATTCCAATGAAGCACTGTACCCATTCCCATAAAAGGAATGTACCCAAGCTCCCTCTTAGCTTGGGAACTTGTTTCCAAGTTTCTACCATGTTAGAAACATGTTTCCAAGCTCCCTCTTAACTAGGGACTTGTTTCCAACAGCAGCTTTTTCTTCATTGGTGGAGAACATGGGACCTTCAGTTGTTTGTAGTGCTCCTCCATTCGATGTCATGAATTTTATTTTTAACGTTATGGAGCCTTCATCTTTGGAACTTCTTCGTAGGGCATCGGCCATCCATCACTTTCATTGTCAAATCAGAGTAGTCATGTCTTTATTCCTTTTATTGAAAAGCTATCCATTAGACCATATCTGCCTTTTCCTCATACAGCTACCTTTGCCACATCATGTATCCTTCAGGATCTTTCATCCTACCACATGAGTACCAGTTGTAGATGACATCCACACCTTTCTTTTGGTAGCCTTGTATTAGCCCATCCAGACATTGTTCAAAAATCAGAAATGAACATCAACTCAAAAATTACCTTTTGTGATGGCCCTTCATCATGACATCTACTTGCTGCAACATCAACATTCTACATTCATATTGACACATCTCCAAGATATTCATTTGTCAAGGGTCTTCTTTGTTTTTCATACTTTTCCAAGGTCTTCATATCTTTCCCATGGAGATATCATAGTCAATTCTTGTAATCATAGGATGTAGATTGCCTTCTCCATAGTTGCATTTTTCACGATCTCTTCTTTTCTCTTTACTGACATATAACTTATCAGGAACTCCCAATCATAGTTCCTTCATTTTTTGTAAACCACCTCATATTCCATATGAGGATGTGTTATGTTGATTTTATCTAGTAAATATGTGAACCATGCCTTTATTCATCCTTTTAACAAAAGAGATCCCTTTCCCTTGATCATGTTCATGAGTTGGAGCATGCATCCTTACTATTTACAACTATAGAATGACATGACTTAACTCATTAAACATATGCATACATACCTCTTTTCTTCTTTGGTCATCTAGACTTCCTTCCACAACTTCATGTCCTTGATTGAGAGCGCTTCAATCAACTCGACATGTTGCATTCCTTTGTCATCATACCATCATTTTTCAAACAACGAATCCCATCCAAAGTGGAATTCTTAGCAAGACATCTTTCAAGAGATGAACCTTCTAATGAAAATTCGAACAGAGGATCTTGATTATCCTCATCTTGCAGAGGCTCCTTTGAGCTCCATACTAGATGACTCTTTTCTATCCATAAGTACTACTTATGCTTCTAGTGAGGTTATCAAGGGCTACTTTCTTCTAATAATGACTGCCATAAACGTCAGCTATCTTTCAAGTTTCCCATAATAATGTCATGTGCTGCTTTTAACCATATGCTATTATGATGCCATCCCCCAAAAATGATGGATCATATAATGCTTCTAATGTTTCCTACCATGAAAGCTATATTTTACAAAAACTGAAAATAATTAGGTGGAGAAGACTTATTTCAATCATAATAGAGATCTTTTACTTCTTCCTTTTTGGATTTCTTCTTTTCAGCTTCTTCCGCTTCTTCAATGATATGGGCTTCTTTCCTTCCTCTTTTGTTGTTGTCCTTCTTGAGCTTAGGACAATCTCTCTTACAGTGCCCATATTATTGACATCCATAGCATTGAACCTTCACCATATTCTTATTTCTTTTTTGAGGACCAAATTTTCCAAAATTCCCTTTCCTTTGACATCCATTTGATGTAGATTCCATCCTTGAGAGGTAGCAAGGGAAATAATCGAACATATGGTGGTATATCGGGCAACTGATGCAAATATCTCGTCATAGTCCACTCCTTCCTTTTGAGAGAAGCCTCAAGCAACTAACCTGGCGTTGAACTTTGCAACACTTCCATCAGCTTCATGTTTGATTTTGTAAAGCCATTTCGAGGTGACCATAGACTTGTCCTTGGGACTAGGAACCACATCCCAAACATCATTCTTCATGATCGACTCATATTCTACGTTCATCACATCCTTCCAAACTTGGTGCTTCACAGCTTCTTCGAACGTGCAAGGCTTAGATTGAACAAAGGTGCTCATGGCAACTAAGTACCTTTCGTACCAGTTCGGCTTCTTCCTTTCGGCAACTCCATTTTGCTCAGGAGTATATGCAGTAGTGGTCTCCCTCTTAATGCCAACTTCTCTACAATAGTCCTTGACCTCATTTGACGCATCTTCGGTTCCATTATTGGTCCTCAATATTTTGATCTTCTTCCCTATTTGATTTTCAACCAAGACTTTGAAAGAGCGAAACCATTTGAACACTTCGTCCTTCTTCCTCAAGAAGTAGATCTAAGTTTTGCGAGAGAAGTCATCCACAAAAACAGCATAGTACAAATATCCTCCCAAAGATGTTAAGAGCAACATATCAGATAAATCAGAATGGATCAGTTGAAGAATGTCGGTAGTCTTACTTTCACTGGAGGGGAATGTTCCCCTTGTATGTTTCCCTTCGACACAACCCTAACAAACACCTTCATGTTCTACTTTGAATTTGGGCATACCTATGACCATCTTCCTAGCATCGAGTAGAGCTTTATAATGAAGGTGAACAAACCTCTGGTGCCATAATTCGGATTGGAGAGAAGTGTTGCATGTCATGGCTCCCAAAGGACTTCCTCCAACCTGATAAAGACCTTCAACCCTAAATCCAAGTGTAAAAGCATCTTTGAAGTTCCTTTGCCAAATACATACCTTCCCATCAATAAATGTTGCCTTGAAGCCTTTGTCTTCCATTGCAGAGATAGATACCAGATCCTTTTTCAAGTTAGGTACATATAATACATCTTGTGGATGAAGGATTTGACCTTGATTTAACTGAAGAGTAACAGTGCTTGTCCCTTTCACGGGGTAGGTGGCATTGTCTACAAGTATGATTTCCAAATTAGTCTCCTTTTCAATTAAATTTTAGAGGGCCTCTTTGTACCCAGTGAAGTGCCTTGAGGCGCCACTATCAATCAACCAATTATCCAATGTGTCTGGAGGAGAAGCAGTGGTGAGGGCAGAGATAAGATAAAATTCATTTTGCTTATCTACAACATTAGATTCCTCATACTTGGAGTTTCTCAATCTCTTAGTAGGTCGACCATTTCTATATCATGCAGCTAGAGCATTTCTCTTTCCTTTGTTGTTGAACATGTTATTTCTTTGATTTCCATTGCCCTTGAAATTGTTGTGGTTGTGGTTGCTATCATCATCTCGAGGTATATCCTTCTTATTACGATACTCTTTAGCATAGTGACCAAACCTGTTACAATTGAAGCATCTTCCTTTCTTCCTTCTTTGAATCCCTATCTTCCTTGACCTTGTGCATTGTTCTTCCTTTTAGCATGAGTGGAGAATGCAGTGGGATCATTCCCATTTGAAGACATGTCCCTCTCCATCATCCTTGTCTCTTCTTGAGTGCATCTAGTCAACAATTCATCAAAATCTAGAATCCTATCATTGTTGAGAATAGTGGTATTAAACACATCCCATGCTCGGGGAAGACCTTCAAGGGAAATAAGAGTGAGCTCTCAGTCAGCAATAACTTCTGCAATAGATAGAAGATCATTTTTTATTTCGGTAATCCTCATGAAGTAGGATTGGATGGATTCCCCTCTATCCATCTTTACATCCTTCAACTTGTTATTGAAAAAGAGGATTTGATTTGCATTGCTAGCTTTAAACATACTCACCAATTTGTCATACATCTCCTTAGATGTGCCCAGCTCGGAAATGTAAGGAACCAAATGTTTTTGAATGGAATCCTTGATGATATTCTTCGCTTTGACCTCACCTTTCTTGTACTTTTTTTTAGTGGCATCCGGTGCATTTGAAGGAGGATCCACAATTTTTCCCTACACAGTCCATGACATCATTTTCTTCCAAAGTCAAGTCTAGAGACATCTTCCATGCATGATAATCATATTTATCATTGAGCTTGTCCTCAGATTTGAAGTAAGATGAGGAAGCCATTGAATCTTGTCCTTGTCCAACATATCTTCGTGATTTATTTTCTCACTCTTGCTTGGGCTTTGCCTTGACCTGGGCTCTGATACCATGTTAATTTTAGATAACAATGGTATGTTCTATGCTTAAGCGAATTTACTTCAATGTTCCTTATTAGCCCAATATCAATTTCCAGTTTAGCAATCACATTAGCTTAATCACAATGATAGTAAATGTGTAATGTCCCATCCTAAATTAGTTTGTTACATGATTTATTTTTATGTTTTGAGGGCCAATTTTGGTGATGTCGAGGCCCATTTGATTTTTCATTAGAACACTTAGGAGTTAGGGGTTAGTTAACATTATGTTATGTTGTTTTGTTGGTGATGAATGGGGACCACCCACACATGAAATACACACACCTTTAATAACTGGTTCGAAAAGCATAAGTGAGAATAGCATATGGAGGAAAAAGGCGGGAAGAAGGCTCAACAAAGGTTATAAGAGGAAGGAAGCTCATTTCATTTGGATTCTTGGCTTATCGATTTTATCTCAGTTGCTCAAGTTGCTTAGTCAGGTCACTTGTTGTTTAGCACGAGTTTTCCACGCAGAGAACTCACCCATTCTTCAAGGGACTTCGAGTGCCACCCTATATTGGTTCTTCCATTGTCATCCAAGGGAGTTTCATCGAGTTATTTTCAGCATTTTCATTGTCGTTGCCCCAGCAGTGCATATTTCTGGAGGACGCAGTGGTGTTTCTTATGAGAGTATTGCGGCTCTTTCCCAGAGGTTTGTTGCTAGGAGATTATTTGGAGGACGAGGCTTAGAAGCTTGCTAAGTTATTGGGTGAGTTTAGAGGTTGGGTTTATCAGCATTATTCAGGAGTTGTTTGGGCAGCCACTGTGCCAGCGCTGAGGAGGGAAGTTGTGCACACATGTGAGATAGTTCCTTAGTCATTTGAGCCATTGTTTGCCAGGAAAAATAAGGGAAGTGTCAGAGGAGTTGTTTGTCGCAGTTTGGGAGAGTTGTGGGAGTACTGTATTCTGCTCTCAAGAATACCTGGTGTTGAGGCTCTGGAGATCAATTTTGGAGGGTCATAATCAGGCAAACCATTTTTGGGTTTTGGTCGGATTGGCTTGAGGAGTCTAGAAGTAATTTTGCAGAATTTTCAAAGAACCGGAGATGGGGTTTCCATCTAATCCATTGCAGCAACTAGTGCAGATTCACTGGGACAGCGCAGAGCATTACTGGGCAGTTTTTCTGGGTATTGTTGTTTCATCTGGGCTTTGCTCTGCTTGCCAAAAAGGCAAGCCTGAGTGCATTTCTTCTATATATTTGTACTCTTACCCATTTGCATAATAAAATGGCTCAGTTGCTTCCATGTTTCAAATTTTTCTGAGTATTTACTGCAATGTTTTGAATTTCCATGGTGTAAATTTATGATTTTCTTTATTCGCATTGTTTTTCCCATTTTGGAACATTACAGTGGTATCACAGCTTAGATCTTGGCTCAGCCGTGGGAAGACCTTTTTTTATGAGAGAAGAAGATAGACAGTATATTACTTACAGGAAGCAAAGGCACCGAAGCAAAGAGAGGGAGTTGGAGATTACTCCTGACACTGAGGATTGGGGAAAGGAGGTGTTAGTAGAAGACATGGGAGAGCCCAAGGGAAAGGAGGAGATGGTCTTTGACAGTGTTTTGAAGGCCATAAATGATTTGGCAAAGGGATAGAAAGACATGCTTAGTGAGATCAAGATGTAGAACCGGGAAAGAAGCACACAGAATTTTCTATTTGGAGAGACTTTCGGAGCCTCTCAGCAGTATGATCAACCTTTACCTACTGCGCAGCCACCATCTTCTAGTGGGCGAACTAGAGCTACGCTACCTTCTTTTATACCTTTAGTACCGGTGGAACAAGTGGGACTTGATGAAGAAGAATATTTCAGAGTATGGCAGTCCATGGGAGATGAATTTAGAGCAGCACTACCCTTCAGAGATTATTACCAACTCAAGCAGAATGAGAGGGCAAGGGGCCATGGAGGCCAAGGCATGCAGAGCTATGAGTTGCAGCGTACCATTGGGAGGATGTTTTTCCCCACATAAGATGGCACTGCCAAGTGCACAGCTCGTGCTTGGGTGGAGAAGTTGGATACATATTTCCAGCTCAATAAGGTGACTGAGACGGAGGCCATTAAAATGACCACTTTGAATCTGGAGGGAGGCACACGATTGGTGTTTTCATGGCTTGTCTACTTTGGGGCATGCTAATGTGACTACCTATGAGGACTTCACACGGTGAGTAGTGGAGCGTTTTGATCTTGGGGATCCAAAGGCTCACTTCAGGGAGTTGACCCAGCTCAGGCAGACAGGACCTCTTGAGCATTATATTTCAGAGTTCCTATGAGTTTCAGTCATGGTGCCTGATTTGTCAGATGCTAGGAGGGTGTACATATTTGTAAAGGGATTGGCAAAGCCATTACGTGGACTGGTGAAGTCACGCAGACCTTCCACTTTACTGGAAGTTGTGACTTGCACGAGGGATTTGCAGCGGGCCATCCCCAAGACCCGAACACCTTTTCCATCACGCACTCCCTACCCTCAGAAAGGGGGTGACACTAGGCCACCACCAGCGCAAAGAGTAGCTCCAGGGAGAGGACAGTTGGATGATGAGACTAGGAGAGACCTCAGGAGGAGGAAACTATGTTTTACATGTCAGGAGTCGTGGGCACTAGGCCATCAGTGCACAGCAGGCAAAGCCCACTATATCGAGGTTTTCTCAGACAGTGATAAGGAGGACGAGTTGGAGTTGGATTTTGATGGAGGAGACTACGAAGGGCCATCGGAGCCATCGGAGAGAGATTTTCCACTACCACCTCCAATAGGAGGACCATCTTATACACCATCTGGAGGAGTCCTTGCCTCTTTGTGCAGGGTACCCAAATTTCCGACCATGAGGATCATGGGCATAGTGCAGGGGCAGTGTGTCTCAGTTTTGGTAGATAGTGCGACCACCCACAATTTTATTGATGCTCAGTTGGTCCAGAGGAGGGGCATTATCACTGCGAAGTTTGAGGGTTTTTCAGTAGTAGTTCCAGGGGACAGGACTATGCAGTGCAACCAATATGTTCCCGCTTTGACAGTGGCCATGGGGAACTATACGATGACAAATCACTTTGTTGTAGTGGATGTGCTAGACACCAATGTGGTATTGGGTGTCCAATGGTTGTATTCCCTTGGTAGAGTTACCATCGATTGGAGGCAACTCGTGATGGAGTTTACCGGGCCAGATGGAAAGCTGGTAATTCTTCGAGGTATGCACTCATATCCCCCACAGACATTTACAGCTCATCGGATGGAGGTAGACTTGTGGCATGGGGACATAGCGTGGGCAATTGAGCTGAGGGTTTCAGAGGCTAGGGGACAGACCAAGCCTCCACCACTGGGCATACAAGCTATGTTAGATAGATATGCAGGACTTTTTGGAGATATACCACCCAGACGGCCACCAGATATAGGATTCGAGTACACTATAGAGATGGAGCTTGGTGTGCAGACAGTCATTACTACACCCTATAAGCATCCTAAAGCCTATAAGGATGAGATTGAGCGGGCCATCACAGAGTTATTGGCATTGGGCCATATTAGACCGAGTTCCAGTCTCTTTGCTTCTTCAGTTGTGTTGGTGAAGAAGAAGGACGGGACTCTGTGCATGTGTATTGACTATAGGGCACTCAACAGGAAGACATTGAAGAATCGGTATTCCATACCGTGCATTGATGTTGATGGATGAGCTTAGAGGAGCCAAGTTCTTCTCTAAGATAGATTTGCAGTCAGGATATCACCATATTCGGGGGAGGGATCAAGACATCCCGAAGACAACCTTTAGATGTCACTATGGGCATTTCGAGTTCCTGATCATGCCTTTTGGATTGACCAATGCCCCGGCCACATTCCAGTCATGCATGAACCATTTATTCAAGGGGCAGTTGAGGAGGTTTGTATTGGTTTTCTTTGATGACATCTTGATCTACAGCAGGACGTGGGAGGAGCACCTACAGCACATAGAGACAGTGTTGTGTATTCTGGAGGAGCAGCAATTCTACGCCAAATTGTCCAAATGTGAATTTGGGATGACAGAGATGTTGTACTTGGGACACATTATTGGCGCAATTGGGGTTAAGGTGCATGAGGAGAAGATCAGGACCATTCAGGATTGGCCGGAGCCCAGAGATGTGACAGCGTTGAGGAAATTTTTGGGCATTTGCACTTACTTCAGGAAGTTCGTCAAGGGCTTCTCACAGTTGGCAACACCCCTCACATATTTAAGAAAGGGGCTTTTGCATGGAAAGATGGAGCTCAGGCAGCTTTTAATCACCTCAAGGAGGTGATGAGTAGTTGCTCGATTTTGGCACTTTCGGATTTCACGCAGTCTTTCACCTTGGAGTGTGATGCTTCAGGTGAAGGGATCAAAGCCATCTTGTCCCAAGAGGGGCACCGCATTGCTTTCGAGAACAGGAAGCTCTTACAACATGAGAGGTCGTATTCCATATACGACAAGGAGATGTTGGCCATAATGCATGCATTGGCCAAATTCAAGCAGTATTTGGTAGGTAACCAAGTCAGGGTGAAGACATACCATAACAGTCTTCGCCACTTCATGGGGCAGCAGGTCCTCAATAATAGACAGCAAAGATGGGTCAGCAAGGTGCAGCCCTATGATTTTGATATTGAGTATGTGCGGGGAAATCACAACGTTGTAGCCGATGCACTATCTAGGAGACCTGCAAGGCTTTCACTCATGAGCATTAGCCATGACTGGAAGGCACAGTTATTAGTTGAGTACTCCAAGGATCGTCGAGCCTATGAGATCTTGGAGGGCATTCATGCAAATCAAAACTATTGGGTGATAGCTGAGGTCATCTACTACAAGGGGCACGTATTCCTAGTTCTAGGCTCGCAGTTGAGAAAGCGAGTACTTCATGCAACTCACGATTCTCCATTGTTGGGGCATCAAGGATTCAAGAAGACATATATGGCGATCAAAAAGCGCTTCACTTGGAAGGGCCTCAAGGGAGATGTGTTGAGATATGTACAGGAGTGTGAGGCATGTCAGAGGAATAAGGGAGAGTTGACACATCCAGTAGGATTATTGCATCCTTTGCCCAGTCTTGAGGGAAAATGGGAGAGCATTTCTATGGATTTTATCACAGGACTTCCCGCAGTGCAGGGAAAGGATTATCTTTAGGTGGTGATTGACAAGCTGACCAAATATGCACATTTCTTTGCTTTTTCGACTCGTTACTAAACTTCTCAGGTAGCAGAGTTGTTCTTCAGGCTGCCTACATGGACTCCCTAATGTTGAGATTTTGGGTAGCATCGAATGTGATCTAGCTCTGAAACTTTGTGGAGAGGCTAGAACACATGATATCTCCAAGACTCAGAAATTGTTTGGAGAAATTCCACCCGGAACTTAAGTTCTTCCAATAATTAATTATTTTAATGGAGTCCCTAAGTCTAACTTAGGGAAATTAAATAATTAAAGGGAATTAATTTAAACACGTGGGTGAGAATGTGCTAAGTGACGTGGATCGAGTCTTTTCTAATCTTAGTCGTTGATTAGAGATTAGATCACAGTCGTTGAATGTTCAACAAGAAAAGTATTAAAGGAAGGCTTGGGGTCAATTGGAGAATACACACAAAGCGGTAGCACTTGAGCTAAGTCAAAATTCTGGGGTGTGGTTTGCCAAGAAATTTTTGAGTGAGCTTGCAGTGCTGGTGAGGGGCAGATCGGCAAGGGGTTATTTAGATCCAAGGCCGAGAATACATAGGCAGAGAGGCAGATCCGTACCAGGCAGCGCAGAGACCCAGCAGGAGGGACGCAGCCCAGTCAGACTCACGCAGAGGCAGCGCAGAGGCTAACGCGGGCCCTTCAGGGTGACGCAGAGGCAGCGTTGAGCCCAGAGGGGTGACGCAGGAGCAGCGCTGGGCAGGAAACGCTGACGCAGAGGCTGGGAGAGGCTGTGTTGGGGTTCCAGTGGGCCAAAAAGGGCTCGTTTTCAGCGTTCCAAAAAGACTGAAGCAGCCATACTAAAGGGTGACGTGGTGACTGCGTAGGCACCCATTGGGGTTCTTCATCTTCGACTGAATCAACCACATTTTCTATCTTCGAGTGATAGAGGTATATCTGTTGTGATTTCGCTGTTGGGCAAACCACTACTGGTACCCTTGATTGTATTCAGACATTCTGCATAGTAATAAAACCTTCTAAGAGTTGTTGCACCGGTTTTCCCGCATTGGGTTTTTCTAGGGACATTGTCCAAAAAATATTGTGTCCTTTGTCATGTATGCTTTATTCTTCAGTACTTGATCTGCATGTATGTGTAGATTTGCAATGCGTTTACTTCGTTATTTTTTGAATATTTCTTAAAATAACTTGTATAATTAAAAACACAAGTAGGAGAAGTAAACCAAATTTCTGCAATAGAAATTTTTGTTAAGTAGTTTCAGAAATTTTCACACCTAAGACCATAGTCAGTGATAGAGACAGCAGATTCATGGGGGGATTCTGGTAGGAGCTTTTCAGGTTAGTGGGCACAGAGCTCACCCCAAGCACTAGTTACCATCCACAGACAGACAACAAGATAGAGAGGATGAACAAGTGGCTAGAGGGGTATCTGAGGAACTACGTGACCGGGCAGCAGAATACATGGATTCGTTGGTTGCACTTAGTAGAATACTACTACAACACCACACACATCATATGTCCATCGGTATGACTCCTTTCTATGCTTTATATGGTGATGATGCTTTGTCTTTTGCTGACTTTGTTTTTGGAGACAATCGGGCCCCAAAGGCCAAAGATTGGATACAAGAGAGCCAAGAAATCCTCAAGGCTCTTAAGGATAATTTGTTGACAGCTCAGAATCAGCAAAAGCTATATGCTAACAGGCAGCGGGTAGAGAGACATTTTGAGGAGGGGAACTTGGTGTTCCTACGCTTGCAGCCATACCGATAGTCCACCTTGAAACAAAAGGGGGTCGAGAAGCTGCAACCCCGGTTTTATGGACCTTACAAGGTGATCAGGCAGGTCAAAGAGGTAGCTTATGAGTTGGAGCTGCCACTAGGAGCCAGAATCCACAATATCTTTCATGTCTTATGCCTCAAGAGGGTGTTGGGGCAGTAGATTACCGCAGCTGTGGAGTTGCCTCTGCTTGATGATGAGGGACATCTGGTTTTAGAACCAGAGGCCATTCTGGAGACTAGGGAGAGGAAACTTAGGAGCAGGACAATTAGGGAGTCTTTGGTGCGTTGGAAGAGCTTGCTAGATGAGGATGCCACTTGGGAGGGTGAATACATATTGGAGCATCCAGCATTGAAGTTGCTTGGGGACAAGCAACATTTGGGAAGGGAGGACTGTAATATCCCTTCCTAAATTATTTTGTTACAGGATTTATTTTTATGTTTTGAGGGCCATTTTTGGTGATGTCAAGGCCCATTTGATTTTCATTAGAAGACTTAGGAGTTAGAGGTTAGTTAACATTATGTTATGTTATTTTTTTGGTGATGAATGGGGACAACCCACACATGAAATACGCACACCCTTAATAATTGGTTCGAAAAGCATAAGCAAGAACAGTGTATGGAGGAAAAAGGCGAGAAGAAGGCTCAATGACGGTTATAAAAGGAAGGAAGCTCACTTCATTTGGATTCTTGGCTTATTGATTTTATCTCAGTTGCTCGAGCTGCTTAGTCGGGTCACTTATTGTTTACCATGAGTTTTCCAAGCGGAGAACTCACCCATTCTTCGAGGGACTTCAAGTGCCACCCTAGATTGGTTCTTCCATTTTCATCCGAGGGAGATTCATTGAGTTATTTTCAACATTTGCATTTTTGTTGCCCTAGCAGTGCATATTTCTGGAGGACGCAATGGTGTTTCTTGTGAGAGCATTGCAGCTCTTTCCCGGAGGTTTGTTGCTAGGAGATTATTTGGAGGAGGAGACTTAGTAGCTTGCTAAGTTATTGGGTGAGTTTAGAGGTTGGGTTTATCAGCATTATTCAGGAGTTGTTTGGGCAGCCACTGTGCCAGCGCTGAGGAGGGAAGTTGTGCACACATGTGAGATAGTTCCTTAGTCATTTGAGCCATTGTTTGCCAGGAAAAATAAGGGAAGTGTCAGAGGAGTTGTTTGTCGCAGTTTGGGAGAGTTGTGGAGCATTTTTCTTGTGGTTCTGTAGACTGCGTGCTTCAGCAGTCACAGGGAGCGTAGGGCCTATTGGAGGTCAATTTTGGAGGGTCATGATCAGGCCAAACCATTTCTGGGTTTTGTTCGGATTGGCTTGAGGAGTCTGGGAGTAATTTTACAGAATTTTCAAAACACCAGAGATGGGGTTTCTAGCTATTCCATTGCAGCAGCTAGTGCAAATTCATTGGGACAGCACAGAGCATTATTGGGCATTTTTTCTGGGTATTGTTGTTTCATCTAGGCTCTGCTTGACAAAAAGGCCTGGGTGCATTTCTTCTATATATTTGTACTCTCGCCCATTTCCATAATAAAATGGGTCAGTTGCTTCCATGTTTCAAATTGCTCTAAATATTTACTACAATGTTTTGAATTTCCATGGTGTAAATTTATGATTTTCTATATTAGCACTGTTTTTCCTGTTGATTTCTGGTAGCATCGGATGTGCTTTAAGTCTCAAATTTTGCAGGGAGCCTTAGGCACATGCATTCCAAAGAACCCAGAAAGTGTTTTGGGAAATTTCACTCGAATTGTGTTTTATGAAAATAATTAATTATTTTTAATGGTAACCTAAAGTCTAAACTTAGGGAATTAAAATAATTAAAGGATATTAATTAAAACAGGGTGTGAATGTTCTAGAAAAAAGACAGAGATCAAGGCAAATTAATCTTAGTTGTTGATTAGAGATTTAAATTTTAATCTTGGCCATTGAAGTCTCAACGAGAAGATTATAAGGACTCGATGGAGCATTTGGAAAATACACCGAGAGACCAACAGAATCTAGAGATCGAAATTCTTTAGTGGGCAGTGCTCAGGGAGAAGATTGATCGAGAAGATTCTTGCAAAGAGGTTCAGAGATAATTGTTGGTTGGAGATTTTCCTAAGCCGGGAATACATTGCAGAGAAGACATAGGGCAGTACGCAAAGAGGCAGTGTAGCAAAGGCAACGCAGTGCCATGTAGAGGCAAAGTTGCAGCCTTGAGGAGATCCGAGATTCAGCTGAGGATCAGTCAGATCAAGTGTCATAGTGTCGGGGTGTGAGACCGGAAGGGCCAAAGATCAATATCCAGCCAGCAGAAGAGCCAGCAAGCAGAGGTGACGCAATCCCCATGCAGAGTGATGCAGAGGTAGCGTAGGGCTCATCAGCTCAATATTTGGTCAATCAGGATAATATATCAAACCCTCAGCTGCTGCACTGGTTTTTCCACATTGGGTTTTTCCGGGGACTTAGTCCAAAAATAACGGTGTCGTGTGTCTATTGTTTATTCTTGCTCAGATCTTGTTTCCACACTTATTTATTTTTCGCAGTTTAATTTTGTGAAGGCTGTAGTGTTTGGGTTTCATTATTTACTGTAGAACACAGTAAATAATTTTTTCAGTAATTAACAAATAGAAGAATTCTCATCAATTGCTGCCGTAGGATTCTGGGTAGCGGAATTTTCACATGGTATCAAAGCTTATTTAGCAGTGCAGGAGGAGCAACAGAGCAGACCAAAAGGATCCAGCATTGAAGAAGAAGCAGAAGATCAAAGAGTTACGTAAGCAGCAAGATCAATTTCCCTAGTCATTGCGTGGTACAAGCCAGGAGGGCTAGATCTGCAAGGAAATCTCTCTCTAAGTGAGTCGACAAAGAGGTAGGATTTTCCAGTTTGCAGTTTGTCAGAGGCAGAGGGAGCAGCGCAGCAGATTCAGCACAAATCAGCAGCTGGTGGGACGCAGTTTTCTTGTAGCAACAGTTGTTGGTGCAGAAAGCGTGAGAAGAGAGTAGAAGAAGACATTTGGGGGAATTCTGACCTTAGAGAATTTCTTGCCCAAGAAATTCTAATTTCCCGTGTAGAAGCAGTGAGTTCGTGAATTATTTGGCTTACTCCAACAGGGAGTGCGTAGAGCTAGCTGCGTAGAGGGTTAGAGGTAGCAGTTCGACATTGTTTGGGTGAGATGGTAGTCAGTGGGTTGCGTGAACAGGATCGGTTGGAGGGTGCCTCCAACTATGTAATCTGGAAGGCAAGGATCTCCTTCCTTTTGGATGAGTATGACCTCAAGACCTTCATCAACAGTACATTGGTTGAACCAGTAGATGCCGCACCATTGAGAGCCTTCAAGAAGAACATGGCAAAAGACAAACGGTTGATCCTCGACTAGGTGAAGGATCATATTGTCTCACAGGTTTCCAGCAAATGGACTACAAAGGAAATGTGGGATGCGTTTTCCACGCTATATCAAGGGTCTTCCGAGTAGAGGAAGATGTTTTTGGAGGAAAATATGCGGACTACCAGGATGCAGAGGGGAGAACGCGTTGATCCATTCCTTGCAAAACTTCAGCATGTTCGAGATCAGCTGGCAGTTGTAGGAGCAGCTCCTCAAGCCACAGAGATGGTCTAATTGGCCTTAAATTCTGTGTCCGAAAAATATAAAGTCTTTGTCCAGAGTATCCTAGGAAGAGAGAAGTTGTCGGACTAGGAAGGAATGTGGGCAGCTCTTCAGCAGGAAGAGATGAGGAGAGACTTACTCAAGTGCAAACTTGATGGCAACAGCAGCAGTGGGACGAAGCCCAAGGAGGAGGAGGAGAATGCAGCCCTTGCATCAAAAGGGCAGTAGGAGCACCGGAGACGAAAGAAGGATGTCTCAAAGATTAAATGCTTTCGGTGTGGCAAGATGGTACATTACGCTACACAATGTCCTCTCAAGAAGAAGGACAAAGATGAGTAGCATGATCCGCAAGCTGCAGCTGCGAAGATCGAGGAGGAATTCGCAATGGATTGCCCACATATCTCTAGGGGGGAATTGGAGTGATCTACAGTTGTAGTTCAGAAGAACTGCAGTTGGGCAGGATCCTTGAGGAGTCCACCTCTCGGATCATCACCTTGCTACGGGAGCCCAAATCAGAAGTAGCAAGATGGACAAGTTTCAATTGGTGCAGAGGAGTGCAGAAGTGGCAGTGCAGCGGCTAGAGAGCACCAGAGTCTGAGCAGCGTAGAGCAGAGTTGGTAGCGGTGCAGGGAGGGACAGTGCAAAGTCAGCAGAAGTGCAGCAGCTTCAGAGGGATAGCGTAGAGACTAGCAGCAATCAAATCTTCAGTATGAGATGCATCCTACTGAACACTTAGTTCAAATTTTAGATGTTCTTCTGTTGCAGTGCAGTAGCAGTTGGTAGCAGTATGCAGCATCAACAGCAGCACAGATGTAGCAACGCAGTGTTGGTAGGCAGCAGTGTCAGACATCAACAGCACAGATGCTAGAGAGAGATGTTGCAGAATCAGAGCAATACTTTAGTTTGAAGTATTGCTAGGGAGTGTTGATTTATGGTAGCATCGGATGTGCTAAGTCTCAAATTTTGTAGGGAGGCTTAGGCACATGCATTCCAAAGAACCTAGAAAGCGTTTTGGGAAATTCCACCTGGATTGTGTTTTATGAAAATAATTAATTATTTTTAATAGAACCCTAAGTCTAAACTTAGGAAATTCAAATAATTAAAGGATATTAATTAAAACAGGGTGTGAATGTTCTAGAAAAAGACGGAGATCAAGGCAAGTTAATCTTAGCCATTGATTAGCAATTTAATCTCGGTCGTTGAAGTCTCAACGAGAAGCTTATAAGAAGGACTTGATGGGGCATTTGGAAAATACACTGAGAGACCAACAGAGTCTAGAGATCGAAATCTTTAGTGAGCAGTGCTCAGGGAGAAGATCGATCGAGAAGATTCTTGCACAAAGGGGCAAAGATAATTATCGGTTGAGATTTTCCTGAGCCGGGAATACATTGCAGAGAAGACAGAGGGCAGTACGCACAGAGGCAGTATAGCAGCTACGCAGAGGCAGCGTTGCATCCTTGAAGAGATCCGAGATTCAGCTAAGGATCAGTCATATCAAGTGCTAGAGTGTCGAGGTGTGAGACTGGAAGGGCCACAGATCAGTATCTAGCCAACAGAAGAGCCAACAAGCAGAGGTGATGCAGTCCCCACGTGGAGTGACGCAAATCTGCGCAGAGGCAGCGTAGGGCTCATCAGCTCAGTGTCTGGTCAGTTAGGATTTTCCAGTGTCAGTGTGAGGTAATCCTCGCTAGCTCTTTGTCAGTCAGATTCTATGTGTGGATGGCCAGTAAGGCACCCCAGATTGTATTCAAAATTACTGCATAATATATCAAACCCTCAGTTGCTGCACCAGTTTTCCCACATTGAGTTTTTCCAGGGACTTAGTCCAAAAATAACGATGTAGTGTGTTTATTGTTTATTCTTGCTCAGATCTTGTTTCTGCACTTATTTATTTTCCATAGTTTAATTTTGTGAAGGCTGTACTGTATGGGTTTCAATATATACCGTAGAACACAGTAAATAATTTGTTCAGTAATTAACAAATAGAAGAATTATCATCAATTGCTACAGTAGGATTCTGAGTAACGAAATTTTCACATTTCCTATTTTGAAACATTACAAAATGTTGATAGAACATAAACAAAATGCAAAAGACAAGCCAAGACAAGAGGACACAATATTTGGCAGATGAGAGAGAAAAACCCCAATGTTGGGAAACCCTTTGATCAAATTCTTCGTATTACTCTTCAATAGTTCAGCAGAGAGTACAAATATCAAAATAACTTGCCCAAAATAGTCCTGTCAAAATCAATAGTCAACTGTAGCGCTAACTAGAAAGTCAATGTTGATCAAAGGGGCTCCAAAATGTCCTCCAAGCAGCTCAGTCAACAGCAGACAAATTCGGCCTTCCAAGAGGGTCAAAGTCAACCCAAAACAGTCAAGTCAAACCCAGTCAAATGCTACTGTAAAATTTGCAATCAAACTTGAAGTCAATGTTGAAGTCAAACTAGCCAAACTGCCTCAAAACATGTGCCAATAAATGCGGGCCTCCTAAAATCAGAATTTTTGCCCTAAAATCACAGTCAAAGGAGGTGAGTTGACCCTCGATCAATGCTGACTTGTTTTCCCGTAATTCTCCCTGCAGGCCATATTGTAATTCGACCCCCTGTTTCACACATGTGAGGTAGAGAGAGACCTGCCCAGCCTTGTACGTACCAACAAGGAGAGGAGAGAGAAGATGTGTGATGAGATGAGTGATGTCCAAATGAGGAGAAGGTCACTCCTATTTATACAATTCGTTGAGGGTGTGGAGACACAACTGCTGGGCTTAATGAGCCTACATTTGACTATGGTTGACCTTGAAAATTTACACATGTGGATAATAAATTCAAAATCACACTTCTGCTTTTCCGAACAAGATGATCTTTAGATCAATCTTGCACTCTCGAAAAGAGGAATCCAATAAAAATATCATCTCCATCATATGAGTTGTCCAAGGTGGAGTTTGGCCCTAGTTGCCAATTTGAACAAAGGAGGATTTGCCAATGACACATAGGGTAGATTTTCCTCTATATTTGCTTATTTTTGCAGCTGATTTAAAAAGTTTATATCAACTCCACGGGTATAAAATTAGTGCTAACAAGTACCAATTAAAAAGAAATAAGCTTATATTTATTATCTAAGATTCGGATCTGGAAAGTTCCTTTAGATACCGAGTACTCCCTAGTTAGAAGGAATGACCCATTCGCACACATAGATTACATGACCTTGAATTAGTTTGCCAATATAGACAATTACTCAATATCACTTTTTTATCAGCTACTGGATGTACATAACAAAGTCAAATACTTCTAAAGGGTGACCTGATATGAAGGTGATGAAGCGATTGTTGAATGGTGTTTAAATTGATGCCAACATCGGTTGTGAACACTCTTAATATACGTCATGGGTTACATCAGTTGGAAACTCCAATACACAAAAAGCCCTGAAAGGAAGAAACCCTAGAATCCTCGCACTTGTTGAAGTTTTTGAGGATGAAGACCAGTGA
The DNA here is from genome assembly GCA_034641835.2 of Pinus albicaulis. Lineage (NCBI taxonomy): Eukaryota > Viridiplantae > Streptophyta > Pinopsida > Pinales > Pinaceae > Pinus > Pinus albicaulis. Next base: position 437,015,194 of record CM076582.1, on the reverse strand, counting down.
ATTTGCTCTGGAGACCTTCATTAGTTGATGTTTCTCATCATGTCGATTCTAATGGTATGTGGCACACCACGAGGCTCCTCACAATTTGGGAGATATGCTTGATCAAAGAATAAAGCCCCTTTCTTGTGGTTGAAATCCCCAAAATGATATGATGTGGCAGCTCATTATTGGTTAGACTATTAAGACAAAGAAGGATTTTTATTGACGGATTAAATTAAATATTTTGTATCCTATTGTTTTTGGGGTTGTGGCTACAAGTCCAATTTAAAATTCAATGGTTCCCTCCAAATGCAAGTCGACCTCCAAAAAGGGAGTTACTCTTTGGCTCTAAAAATGAAAAATTTGTTGAGAAATCTAGGGTAGCATATAGATTAGGTTCTTTAGCTTGATTTCTTCTTTACTTTGACAAATTCTTGTGATTATTATATTTGTTCTTCATTATTGTTATTATGTTCTTTTCATCATCAAGACAAATGCCAAAACAAGAAGATCACAAACACCAAAGATAGGCACTCAGCCAGGGCAAAACCCCTATGAAGGGGAAAACCCAATCAAACCCTTCCACTAGTAAATTCAAATCAGATTAAGACAACCATGACCTTAGACCAAGACAACCACCAATGTAGAGCAACCCAACTTCAATCAAACTTTAACAACAAAATTTCGACCATCTGGCATCATCTAAAATTTTCGGTCTGCACCCAAGATTCTGCATCTTCGTTCTTCAATTTCGATCCATTCACACGTGTAGGAATTTCGGTCTACTTTCCTTGAAGAGCTTTTCTACTTCTTTTGCTTGAATTATTTCTTCTTTGTTCAGCCTTCGCATTCCTTCTATTGCAGATTGAATCGAGTGCGTGATCATGATATTTCAAGGTCGAAGTGCTCCTCTCTCTATATATAGTGGTTGTTCCTCCTTCATGAGGCTGACTAGACAAATGTTGAGGCCAACTTGATCTAGGAAGGTATTACATAACTGTTTACATAAAAATTAACTTATTCCTTTGAAACAATGAGCCCAAGAAGGGTCTAATATATTGAATATGACACAAGTGACAAGACACAAACCCTAGAGCACTCAATGGGTGCTTTTGAAACCCATGCTTTAATATGTCAATTTCGTATAATAAAAAAATATTTTTTCTTTATTTTGGAAAATACAATTATGAAGACTTACACTAGTTACAATTTTCAACGCTCCCTCTTAACTAGGGAGGTATTCGTAATTACATATATATAAAGGTACATGGAAGATCTCAAAATGATATGTTCTACGAAGAGTGACAGCACACACAGTGCTACAGGCTAGATACTTGACCAAAGTATCTAATCAGATGGGACTAAAGTACCATCAGGCTTCCACTCTAACACCAACCCAAGGATCTAGGTGCGCATCTAAGGTCAGAGCTCCAAGACCAACGCCACACTCCCTACTTTGGGATCTAGACATCATCGTAGGGTGACCAGCTGTCCTCCCAAGCATCTTGTCGCCCCAAGATGCTTCATCTCTCCTTATCAACTCAATGAGATATATCCACCGATCCAAGCATGCTTCAAAACATTCATCCTTCTAATGGAGAGATCTTGCATAATCACAACCCCAATTACTAATTAGTAATAAACTTTCTATATATATATATACTACCAACTAATGGCATAAAATCAGGGATGTCAACCCGACTCCACAAAAGAAAATCTTCTAGTTGGATATTGGTTCAACCTCACAATAAAGGCATATCCCCAAAGAAATGCTCTACAACTATCCCATCCAAATAAAAGATATTGGGGAGTAACACTTATGCATGAAATCCCCACCTGCCTATGAGAAAGAAAGAGGAATTGGAATATATATATATATATATATATATATATATATATATATATATTGAAATTTTATTACTAATTGGGGTTGTGATTGTGCAAGATCTCTCCATTAGAAGGATGAACATTTTGAAGCATGCTTGGACCGGTGGATATATCTCATTGAGTTGATAAGGAGAGATGAAGCATCTTGGGGCGACAAGATGCTTCGGAGGACAGTTGGTCGCATATATATATGAGTTAACTCAAACCTCTTGGGTTCTCAAAGATATTGATGTTGCTTAGATCATCATCATATTACATCTTGTCGGAAGTTTCCTTTCCTTAATTTACCAACAGCACCAAACACAGCCTCAGCACTTTCTTTCAAACCATTGAATTCTCGTTTACAGCTTCATGAATATAATTCACTATTAACTATCTGTAATGCTTTAGCTATTATTTGATCTCATTCTTTCTTCAAGGTATTCACTATAACTGTCATAATATGCCCTCCCTCTTAACTGGGGAGATATATCCTTTCTTTATATCCAAGCTCCCTCTCAACTTAGGGAGATCAATAACTTCGTAACATCGGAGAAACTTCAACCTTTCAAAGCTTCACTCCCTCAGGGACATCATCCTCTCTTATGGCAACATGGTCATCTAATCATTTTTTATGGCATCATCATTCTTACAGCGCCCTTTATCCATCATGCTCATCATTATTATCAAGACATCTTCAATTATGAACATCTTCAACATCTTGAAGATTATGTACCTGCAAATATTCAATAGTAAGTAAACACAAATATACAGAAGCATGAAGTCAACAATGTCAAAATCATGTCATTGCAATGGAAGCATCAAAACAATCAATCTTTAGACATCAAATACCTAAACCAAGTTAGGTTCATAGTCAATAAGGGTTACATATTTTATATCCTAGACTTCAACAACTTTGTTAGGGTTTTGTCACAAACCCTAGATTTCATCATCTAGACTTAAAGCCTTAAATATCAGCAACTAACATTAAGCTTTTCAAGTCAAATACTACTAGGGTTTTGTTACAAACCCTACATTTTATCAAACTAAAACATGAATAATAATCAAGTTAGCATTCTATCATTTAATATCTAGTGTTTCATTATTATTTCCTTATATCAATCTCTTACTAAGATTTTATCGTAAACACTAGATACAAACATCAAACAATTTTGACCAAACTAGGGTTTCAATTATGCAGAAGCTCGTCCACCTAGGGTTTCATTCTTAGGATTTTACATTGACTATGGAAAGGTTTTTGTCATAAACCCCAATTTATTGAACCCTAAAAATCTAGGGTTTCTAGACATCAACAACAAACCCTAAAAAAGCTAGGGTTTTACGATAACATTACCAAAAACCCTAAACATCAAGAGAGTAGGATTTCACCATGAGATCTAAACCTTATCAACAAGCCCTAAGTAGACTAGGGTTTCACCATAAATACACCCTAAGCATCAAAAGGCTAGGGCTTTTTAGCAAACCCTAAAGGTTAGGGTTTTGCTAAAGTAAACAAAAGATAGAGAATATAACAAAGGTTGATTTAATCTAAAGATTAATCACCTTAAACAAGAATCGTAATGATTCAAAACCTTAGATATGAAAAGAGTTAGTAATACAAAGCAAATTTCAAAATTGTTGTACCTTTTAATGAAGGAGACCTACTACAAATCTTGTACTATAATACATACCTTAAGTTGCTTACTTTTACAAACCTAGTAGAGTTTTCTTATTGAAATACTTCCTCTAAAACTTCTTACAAGTCTCCTTTTGAAGACTCCTAAATTTGGTCACAATCCTTATACATGCAAACTTAGTTCTAAAGAAGGATAATAATCAAAAAAAATAAAGCTAAATACACTTATATTTTGCGAGAATATGGAGGCTTCTCCTAGAAGGACAACATTTCTATAAGTACCTGCAAAATTCACTTGACAAGTGCTACTAAAAATATACAAGTACAATAGTGTGATCATCTAGGGTTTCCATTATCCTTTTAAAGTTACAAAAGCATATCATTCTTGCTAAGAATTGTCATACTACTTACAAACCCTAGACATAGTGTTTCTAAGAGAATTAGTATAAAGGGTTTCCAAATGTTCTAGCTAGGATTTTCAATTTCAATCTTCATCATAATGAAAACTAGCCAACCCTTATAAAACACAAAAAACGTTATATGCTTGACTCTTAGCAAATGAACCATTTATACATACCTTTGTCTTTTATGATGAAGAATTGATGTACCATAGAGCTAGATGCTTTTCTAGCAAATTGGAAAGATATTGTTAGATATTTGAGATTAAAAAAAACAGAAATAATACTTACCTGACTATGATGAGATCTTTAAGAGTTCTTTCACAAGCTCGTGCACGTTAAAATGAACATGTTTTTCTTACTGTTGTGGACTATTTCTTTTGACTTGAAACAGAGATGCTAAGCTTGTTGAATGAGTTTTGTACTTGAGATTCATGATTGAATAATGTAATCATGTGGAGGCTTGGATTTCCTTTGTACACGAGACTTTATTTAGTAACGACTATATCTTGTGATAGAATTCAACGATTCAACTCTTCTTTATGTATATGCACACAGTCGTACACAACTCGAAGGAGGCTATGAACATATGATAATTACTTGACTAATCCTTCAAAGGTCAGTTTATATTTCACTTAATCAAGCTTGGACTATATGTATATACATATTTAGGTACTTTGCCTTTCACAGGAGTCAACTCTTTCAAGTATAGTGATTGTAGATAAGTAACAGATTCTTTAAAGTAGGCTTGTAGACCTTCCAAATAATTCCATCTCTTATTAAAGATGTTCATATTTTCTAAAATCGGATTTTTGAGGTGACAAATTTTGGATCCTTGTAGTGATTTCAGACCTTGATACAGAAGTTCAATCTTTCTCACAAAGAGTTCGGTCTTAACTATACTAGTGATCTAGCCCTTCGATCCTCAGGAATGATGCTTTTAAACTCTCTTGCTTGACTTGATCAGACATGTGGTCTAATTGGAGAGATACGCTGAGAATTTTTGGATTAGAAATGCATATTTTTCAGCATGTTGTCATGATTAGGTAATTTGACCCAATTAGTTCCTTTGGTAGCCTTATTTCTTCACACATTCAAGCTACATTCTTTCTTTGGTAGATCTTCTAGTTGCCTTAATTAATTGACCATAACTTTGATACCATATTGAGAAATTTAAGGCAGCATATAGATTAGGTTCTTTAGCTCGATTTCTCCTTTACTTTGACAAGTTCTTGTGATTATTATATTTGTTCTTGATTATTGTTATTATATTCTTTTCATCATCAAGACAAATGCCAAAACAAGAAGATCACAAAGACACTAGAGATAGGCACTCAGCCAGGGAAAAACCCCTATGAAGGGGAAAACCCAGTCAAACTCTTCCACTAGTATATCAAATGAAATTAAGCCAACCATGACCTTAGACCAAGACACAAGCTCCCTTCCATTCATGAAGTCAACCACCAATGTAGAGCAATCAAACTTTAACAACAAAATTTTGGCCATCTGGCATCATCTGAAATTTTCGGTCTGCACCCAAGATTTTGCATCTTTGTTCTTCAATTTTGGTCTATTCAGACGTGTAGGAATTTCGATCTACTTTCCTTGAAGAGCTTCTCTACTTCTTTTGCTTGAATTATTTCTTCTTCCTTCAGCCTTCGCATTCCTTCTATTGCAGATTGAATCAAGTGAGTGATCATGATATTTCAAGGTCGAAGTGCTCCTCTCTATATATAGTGGTTGTTCCTCCTTCATGAGGCCTATTGTCGTTCAGATTGTATAGGCACCGCGACAATGGCTCAGGGCGGAGGTTGTCACTCTAATCCCCGCCCACTCTGTTCTAGTTGTCTCCCAACAACGGGCTATGGGGGGTAGTCCCTATGGAAAGAGAGTGATGGAAGACAAGTTGCGAACCAACTTGTCTGGGAGACATAGTTGAGTAGCCTAGCTACTTGGTTAAATTTAGCAAGACTTAAGGATTTAATTAGATTTACAAATGAGACCAGTGCCTAATGGAGTCAAAATTCTAGCTTATTATAAATTGGGACCAAGTAACTGAATGGACAACTGCTGCTTAGATGATCAACTAATTTATATGAGGTGCAAATCCTAAGAACTAAGTATGATGCAAGGATCTTGGTTAATTTTAGGTTATATGTCTAGTCTAAATGGAACCTCTCCCTTAACTGTTTTGGGACTAGCCTTTAGAGTAGATTGTGGGATGGAAGCCAACAAGAAGTAAGCAGAGGCTTGATTAATGATACCTCCCCAAGTGTTCCAACCAGTGTTGCGAACATCTCGATAACATCCCGATTTTATCTCGAAATCACGATTTTTTGGCTTAGCCGATGTTTTCCGATTTTTAAAGAATTTTTTATGGTATCTTAATTTTGCCGATGTTTGCCGATTTTTACAGATATTTTCTCGATTTTTACGATTTTTTGGTTTTCCAGACCCTTGCGATTTTATCCTGATGCCGATATTCGCAACATTGGTTCCAACCACCAAGTGCCTTTGGCGCTGTAGAGACTGTGGTTATAATGACTGCAAGGTCACTGTTTTAACCACTAGAAAGGGTTGATTCCCTCAAGCTAAATGAGAAAGGGTTGTCCTAGAAGTCTATCAACCAAGCTTAAGCTTGGGGGTAAGTTATTAATGCAAACTAAGACTAGAATGCTTTATGCAATGATCACGACTCACGAGTGAAATTCTTAGTTTGAGATTATCTTAATGTTAAGTAATTTAAGTTATGATGAATCTTTAATGGCAAAAGTACTTATCAATAAATCATATGCAATCTCACAACCAAGCAAGTGCCAATGTCAAATCCATAAGATGCTTTAACCAATGATAACAATTAAAAGAACTTAGAGCACTTATCCACTTCTTTATTAGCTAATGATTATCAACACAAGATGCCAATCACAATTACTCAATATATTCCAATGATGATTCTACAACATTATTACCAATGATCTTATGTCAATGCTACAATGCCAATTAGATTTCAAATGTCCAAAGTATCTTAAATCATCAACAAGATTAGAAGTTTAGAGCTTAGATGTGTGAGTGCCTTAGTGCAAAGTTTTAACGATTCTTAAAACTAACACAAGAAAAGTAAACATTAGATTCCAATGTTGAAGCAACAAATCTTCTCCACAATGAACTACTTAGAGCATGAAACAATGAAAACCACTTATGATGAATTATTTGGTGCTATATCAGATCTGAAAGTACTTATGACAGCAGAGAAACAAGAGCGGAATCAATGAGCCATCAATGTGAGGGTGTGTGCCAAGTTCTGCCCAACAATTGCTAAGTGCTAGAACAAGTTAGCCAATATGAAATTATGAGTTTTTAACCCTCTTAAGATGCAATCTCAGGAAATATCAAAACTGATTACACTTTTATGCAGGGATGTCAGTCACTAAAAATTAGAGATCTATGCCCAGATATTGATGCCAAAGACACTTAGAAGCTATGATAGTATGCTAGAAACCACACCAGTCAAATTTAATCCCTTTAGAGTGCTCTTTTCAGATTTATATCATATCTGATCCACTGATTATGCAGAGATATTTTAGCAAGCAAATGACTAGATCTAAACTAGATATGCAATACCCAAGTAGCCAAAACACTAGCAAAATTAGTCAAAGAAATTATTAAGGTGTTTAGAGTCTTTAGACCACCTTAGATGTGATTTTAGGGAACTTATAACATTGTTATGAAGAATTTATTACAATTGTAGCAAAACAGAGATAAAATGAGGGTTTAGAGAGCAAACACTAAGCCCAAGGCCTTGTAGAAAACTTGTCCAAGTTGTCAAAATTTTCCCAATGTACTTAACACCTGATAACGCCAATTTTGAGCAACTTTTTCCTGTAAAACACACAAAGTATTCAATCCAAAAACTTCAGAGATAGGCAGGGGTCAAACTAGGGCCAAAAGATGGCAACGCTAGGCCTAGTAGGGCTAGCATTGGGCTAGAAAAGGCCAAGAAGGCCTGGAGGCTAGGGTTAGAGGCTAAGGAAGGGCTGAAAGAAGACAAGAGAGACCAAAGAGGGAGAGCAAAGGGAAAAAATTCTAAAGGAGGAAGGTTGAGGCAAGAAGGCGGGAGACTAAGGCAGAGATAGGGCAAGAAAAGCCCACGACAAGCCTAACAGGTTGTCTTCAAGGACTTAGGAGGGGACCCGAGTGGCCTAGAGACCACGGTCAAGCCTGAAAAGGCCTTTAAGGCTTGACGCAGGGCCTCAAAGGAAAGGTCGAGGCCCCTAGAGGCTATGGCCAACCCTGGAAGGGCTAGAAAAGATGACGTTGGGGGCTTCGAGGCTGACGCAAGGCCCTAGGAGGGAGACGATGACCTTAGAGAGGCTAGATTCGGGCACGGGAGGTCTGAAAATTGAAACCTTCGCTTTAGAAAATTTAATTTTGCTTCAGATCTAAAATTTACTGCAAATTCTTCAATGATTGGCCCTGCAAAAAAAATTGGAGACTAGATCTTACCTTCAAGGGCCTAGATTTAGCTCTATTCAAGCTCTCTACACTTAATCTCACTTGCAAAAATAAATTTACAAATACCCAAAACCCCAATATATAGAAAAATCTCAAAACCCCAAAGCCCAAGTTAGAGAAAAATAATTTACAAATATACTATACAAATTATTTACAAATATACAAATAAACAAGGCTTTTGAAATAATTTTTTTAGAAATTTTCTTTGATAAATGGCTAAGTGTTCTTTGAAGAATAGATGCAAGCTACAGCCTTAGCGAAGTTAAATAAACCATAAAAATATTTGGAGTCCAAACAAGGTCAGCGTACATCCACAGTTTGTGAACTTGGATTCCAAGGACTGGGGAACTTGCAAACACTATATATTTTCTTCAAGAAAGATTATTAGACATATGGTGAATCAGATCAGCTAAGATAGACCCAAAATCTACCAATAAAATGTTCTTATCACCATCTAATGAAAAACAAGCTTTAAACAATTTAAGCACAATATAAGAAAGCTCATACCCAGCACATACCACAAATCAGTAGACAATAAACACCATTAACTGCACCCCAAAGTCTTTATTATGATTCAAAAAATGTTCCTAGCGGGACAGTAGCATTACATCAAATTTTCCGCAAAATTTTCTTAGCCAAACATCAGATGGCTTTTGACTCAAATGACTCTCTAATTTATAGATAAATCTTCCAAGTGGAAAAATAACGGCTAGTTGGCTTGATCCTCATCAAATTAAACTCGGTCGTTGATAAATCCTTGATGATATTTTAATCTCTACTATTGAAATTATTATTTTTGAGGAATTTTCGAATTTCTCATTAAATCCCTTTTTTATTAGCTCAAAATTCAAAATTAATTATTTTGAGTTAATTTCCTCAAAAATTTGACTTTAACTTAACCACCTAGGTCCAAAGTGTTAGAGAATCAGAAAGGTAGAAAGACTTTCTTATTCTTGATTGTTTACTTTTGATATTATTTAGTTCCTATTATGCTCTTCCTGTCTTCTTTCTTCTTAGTTCATCAAGCAAATATCAAAGCAAAAGCACATAAATCAAGGACACCAGATGTAGGCCAACAGCCAAGGCAAAACCCCACTCTCGAGGAAAACCCAGTCAGTTATTCTTCCTTCAATAGTAATTCTTGGGACTCTAGACCTTGACTCAAACTTCCTCCACACCAAGGCAGTCTTCCTTTTGATCCTTCTTCAATCTGGTAGCAGCAACAGCACTATGCAGTAGTTTCTTCGACCCTGGAACTTCGACCTTGCTTCTGGAACTTCGATCTTGAGGGAAAGACTTCGATCTTGCTTCTAGGAGTTCGATTTTGACCCAATACAACTTCTCAAGGCAACAACATCCAACAAAATCAACTTCGACCTATTCTTCTCTTGGCAGCAACAACTGGCAGCAACTGATGCAGCAAAATACTTAGAGACTTCAATCTTCCAAACTATAGCACGTGAGAGAGAGAGAGAGTAGCACCAAAATTTCGATTTTCTTCCAATCTATTGTTGAGAATTTGGTAGGGCATAGTTTAATTCAATTCTCTTACTTTATAATTACTTATGTTATACTTGTTACGCTTCTATTACTTAGATCTGTCTTCATTAGCTTATCATATCTTTCATCAAGTCAATAATCAAAACACATGATACACGGAATTTTGGCTCTTCAAGCCAGGGCCAAAACCTCTCCCTCTTGGAGAGTTACACCCGAAAGTAATTCTTCTTCTTGATCTTCAATTGATAAGTACCATGACCATGACACAGACCCTAGACACCAGTATGCCTCCAAGACCTTCTCACTTGCTCTTTCTTGGCTCCTTATGTTGATCTCCCTTTCTGTATTGTTCTGCACCAATCTGCACCACTATGTCCCTAGACAAGTTACTGCTTTCTTTGATCCATTCTCGGTCTCCTAAGGATGACTTCTCGTCCTTCTATCTTGATGCCCTAGACCATGTCTTTGACTTGTTGTAGTGTCCTTTCTTCACGTTGTAAACACCTTCTTATTCGCACTTCCATTTAGACCTAGATAGCAGACCCTTTATGTGATTGTTCCTTTCATGAAGTATCTTCAGCCTACCTCAGAGATGCGAGGTAGGTACAGGCCCAAAACAGAGATATCTAATTCTCCTTTCTTGCGTTGGATTGTCCCTTTTCACTTCGTTGGAAGGTCACCCTTTTAACACCAAATCACAGACCTATCTCTCTCTAAAGTATGCGAGGTAGGTGTGGCTTCTACAACAGAGATAATCCTTATCTTTTGTTGAACAATCATTGTGGCATCCTTCACTGAAATGTCTCCTTTCCTGGCACTAAATCTCAGTCTGTACTCCGCATTTAATCACAGAAACTTCACTCAATTACTTAATCTGTTATGAGGCCGCAATCCACTTATTGATAGGGATTGTTCCCTACCTCTAGGCCGACATGACCTCTTACTTGTAGGCCAACTTCATCAAGGGATCTATCCAACATAATTGAGCAGACTTCCTTGAAGCATTTTGACAAGGTCTTGGAGTATACAAATTACATCAATGATTGTCTTTACAAGTGTAACAACACTTCACATACATGACTCTAAATTATATATTTATGACAAGATGACAAATCCCTAAAGACATCAAGAAGAAGTCTTTGACCTGTAATAAAAACTCCTTGCTCATGAAACCCATGAAGCAAGCATTACAAAATACATTTTATTATCTTTGTCTTCTTCATTACATAAATTCATAATTACTAGTCATTATGAAGACCAAACCTAGTTACACTTTTCAACATCTATTAGCTTGCCCAAAACCACAATCGAATTGACCCTTTCCTTCACTTCGCACTTTTCCCTGATGCATCAAATGATATTGAATTTCTGACTTTGTGTGTAATGTCTCCAAATGAATTCGATCTCCCTATATTTATAGGCTTCTGATGGGTTCGAATTACTGAAATTAAGGCCGACTTGATCACTTAAAAGCCGACTTGATGTGGAGGCTCCATAAATCATATTTGACTCAATACTTGACCTATTCAAAAGCCCAGTACGAGTCAATTTAAATCTGCAATGACTCTATAAACTCAAAATAAATCCTAGAAGTCCTCAATGGGGTCCTTGACCTAAATTAATATGACCCAAGTATGAAACCCATGCTTTAATAAGTCATTTAAGAATAATAACATAAAATTCTTTTCTTTATTCTTTTGACAAGTACAATAAATATTGAATCAAATATAATTTATGAAGACCGAACCTAATTACAATCTTCAACACTCCCTCTTAACGAAGGAGGTATTCATAATACAATAGTACAAGGAAGATCTCAACTATGTGAACTATGAAGAATTTTTTTTAGGCACTTAATGCCATGGACTAGATTCCTGACCAAAGTAATCTATCCATTGGTCACTCAACAATTTAGGCACCGCAATGCCATGGACTAGATTCCTAACCAGGGCAATCTATCCAAGTGGGACTAAGATGGAGTAAAGCTTTCAGCCTTTATAGGTACCATTAGGCTTACTTACTAACCATCAACCCAGGGAACTAGGTGCACATCCACCCGATGCCACCCTCCCTACCAGACATCAACACAAAGTGTCAGCGCGATGTCTTTCTAGGCAATGCTTCACTCACAAAGCCTCAACACTCCTTGATCCAATAGATCAAGGATAACCAATCTCTCCCAATCAAACTGATTGGTAACCAGCATGCTATCAAATCCTTCAAGAGATTCACCTGTACAAACACAACCCCAATCAGCAATATACTTTTCAAACACATAATCAAAGCAAACCTTCGGGGTTTCAATGTTGCCCTTCAACTAATATTAGTAGGACTATCAGTTGAATCTTTTGAGAGAAGATTCCTTTCCCTAATTCACATGTAGCAACATTTCTTCCAGTATATATTCTCCAATCAAAACTTATGTTGTGCCCTCCCTCTTAACTAGGGAGAGTTTCTTTTATCCAGACTCCCTCTTAATGTGGGGAGATATAACTTCTTCCTTCGATGTTGGAGAATCTTTCATGACTTCCTTTCTTCTCATCATATTAACTTCTCTTACGGACTTCTTAACCACTATGATGTAACTGCACAACTTAGATAGCAAGTACAACCAATTTTGTAGAAGCATGAAGTTAGTCATAACAAAATTTTATAGTAGCAGAAGCATTTAGAAATCAACAAGAGATTATACTTCAATAATTCAACTTCTGGCCCATGTATGATACAAACCCTAAATTACATCATCAATTCAATCAAGATGATAGAAGATTAGTTTTGTAATATAGTGATCCCTAGAAATAAGTCAAAAGAGAAATAAAGGTATCTAATAACTTCTGGAAGCCATATGATAGACTATCTACTAGATTTTTATGTAAACCCTACTCAATCAAGGCAAATCCAGCATTAATAGCTTTTACTAAGGTTTGATAAACCCTAGATTTCAATCAAAACAAACACATCATAAATAACTTCTACTAGGGTTCGATGTGAGCCCTAGATTTTCCATCTATAAATTCTCAGCAAACATTATATAGATTCAGATGAATAAATATACTAGAGAATTTAACTACTACTAGGGTTTAGTTGTGTTAAATTGGACAACTAGGTCCAAACTCCATGTTGTGATGCTCAGATGAAGACACCAATATTTTTATTGGGTTCCTCTTTCGGAGAGGTGCAAGTTTGATCGAAAAATCATCTTGATCCAATGAGTATAACATTTATTTTGAATTTATTTTTAATACTTTCAAAATATGTGCAGATCGGCCTTAAGGTTTTACACCCACAGCAAATGTGTCACACACCCTCAGTGATTGATATAAATAGAGTCAACGTTGGAGGACATTTCACTCATCTCATCCTCACACATTCTCTCTCCTCTTCTGATTGGTTCGAGCTCCTTGGAGGCAGTTTTCTGTTCACACGTGGGAAAGAAGGACGAAGATATTTCTGTTGCAGCTAGGGTTTCCACTGCAGGTTTGACCAGCGTTGACTTTGGTCAACGCATGGTCAAAAGGAGCTGAATTTTGGCATAGACTTCAATTTCTGAAGTTCGTACATTTTGGCACAAGAACCAAGGTCAAAGGTTGACCATAGACCGAGCTACATTGACTTTTACTTGTTGTTCTGTGTTGACTTTTCTGGGCACCATTGACTTTTATGGGGTTGACTTTGAGTTGATCGTTTGGTTGTTTTGAGGGTTGTTGTGACACATGTTGGGTTGGCTAACCAAGGAGACTTTGCTGGTTGAAGCATTTTGTTGATTGTCGTAGCCCACCAACAAATATATATTTTTCTGGCTTGTCTTATGTTGATCCACTAGTATGTTCTATCAGCATTTTACTTAATGATTTATGTGATTGTTGTCTAGTATTGAAGAGAAAGTAAAGTTGCATCAAGCATAGAACATCTACATAAATTTACATGGTATCAGAGCTGAGGTGAAGACAAAGTCCTAATTTGTAGCAATCACCGAAGAAGAAAATGGGTTCCACAAACTATGGCTTCAAGGAGGATGACAAATTGACTGGGAAGGATGACTTCCATGCTTGGAAGATGATATTGGATCTTAAATTGGAAGACGAAGATGTCATGGACTATGTGCAGGGTAAAATCCAAGAACCTCCATCCGTTGCTACTGCTGCTGCCAAATCAAAGTACAAGAAGGGGGGGATCAAAGCAAAGATGATGATCGGGGAATCCATTCATAAGAGTCTGGTGGCCTACATCTCTGAGCTAGGTACATCCAAAGAGATGTATGATAAGTTGGTCCTCATGTTCAAGGCCAACAATGCAAATCAAGTACTATTCTTCAAGAATCAATTGAAGAATCTGAAGAAGGGCAGGGATGAGTCTGTCCAATCATACTTTCTGAAGCTGACCGAGATCAGGAACAATCTGTTGGCTATTGGGGAGACAATAGCTGATCGAGAGATGGTACTCACCGCACTTGGAGGGCTCTCATCCGAATGGCATGTGTTCAACACTACCATTCTAAATAATAATGTGATACCTGACTTTGACGAAGTACTGTCAAGATGCGTTCAAGAAGAGACAAGAATGAAGGAGTATGGAAATGAAGGAAATGTTGCCTACGCTGCTCATTCTAGAAAGAACTTTGGTGGTCCAAAGAACAAAGGAAGAGCAGGGGCCCAAGGAAAGAAGGGCAAGTGTTACACTTGTCATAGGCCAGGTCATTATGCTAGAGAATGTCCTTTCAAGAAGGATTCTCCCGATGGTGATGACAACAACAACAACCGGAGGAATGGAAATCAAAGGAACAACGGGTTCAAGGGAAAGAGGAAGGCTCCCTCCGGCGGAAATGGTCAACCTTTCAAAAGGTCGAGAAACTCTAGGTATGAGGAATCAAATGTTGTTGATAAAAGAAATGAATTCATTCTTGTATATGCCCTCTTTGTTGCATCTCCACCCGACACTATGGATGTTTGGTTGATAGATAGTGGTGCCTCAAGGCACATCACTGGGTTCAAGGAAGCACTCTCTGATATAGTTGAGAAGGATACTAATCTGGAAATTATCCTTGGAGATAATGCCACATATCCCGTGAAAGGGACAGGGACTGTGACCCTCCACTTGTCTCAAGGTCAAGTCCTCCGCTTGCAGGATGTACTCTATGTACCTAATTTAAAGAAGAACCTTGTGTCTATATCGGCGATGGAAGACAAAGGTTTCAATGTGGCATTCATGATGGAAGAGTGCGCATGTGGAAGAAGAGCTTCAAGGAAGCTGTACGTTTGGGTCTAGAATTGAGACACTCTACCGAGGTTGGAGGAAGTCCCTTGGGAGCAATGACATGTGATGCTATCACGATGATAGATAATGGCAGATATGAGACGAACGAGTTCAAAAACTGTTGCAAAGAAGTTGGCATTAAGAGGGAGACCACAACTATATATATACTCCTAAGCAAAATAGTGTTGTTGAACGAAAGAACAGGACCATTGTGGAAGCTGCCCATGCCATGCTATGTGACCAAGGTCTATCGAAGTTTCTGTGGGGAGATTCGAGAAGCTGCAAACACTGTTGTGTACATACAAAACCGATGCCCGCATTCCACTCTAGACTCCAAAACTCCCGAAGAGGTTTTCTCTGGTAAGAAACCTGACGTCTCACATTTTAGACTTTTTAGATGTCCTATCTATTTTCATGTGCAGAAAGAAAAGAGGAGCAAGTTGGATGCTTCTGGGAAGAAAGGAATGTTTGTGGGCTACAATGAAACTTTGAAGGCCTATAGAGTCTATGTGCCTGGTCAAAGGGAAGTGGAGATATCCCATGATGTCACTTTTGACAAAGATGCTTCCCTGAAGAAAGTAATCAATCTTCCGAGATCCCAGGAAGATCATGAAGCAAGGCCTGGAAATCAAGAAGAACCGAAGGATGAGACGATGCCTGATGTGCACATTGTTGAGCAATGAAGGACTGATCGATCCACCTCCTTCAGGGGAAGAGACCATCATGGCTCGGGGGACACCCTCGAGGATGTCGGGTCATATGGCCTTAAAGGGGACATTCCATGGCCAGACGGATACCAAGGGTATCTAGCAGCCATGAATACTATTGTACAAATCCGAGCCTGGATATTTTGAGGAAGCCGTAAAGCATCAAGTTTGGAAGGATGCTATGCACGAAGAGTATAACTCCATAATGAAGAATGATGTATGGGATGTGGTTGCAAGACCGGAGGACAAAGCAGTTGTCACCTCGAAATGGCTCTACAAGATCAAGCATGGATCTGATGTAAGTGCTGAAAAGTTCAAGGCAAGGTTCGTTGCCCGTGGCTTCTCTCAAAAGGAAGGCATAGACTCTGATGAAATATTTGCACCTGTGGCCCGATATACCACCATTCGATATATCATAGCCCTTGCTACTACGCAAGGATGGAGTCTCCATCAGATGGATGTGAAGACTACATTTCTGCATGGTGTGATAAAGGAAGAGTTATATGTGGAGCAACATGCGGGGCTGAAATCCGAGGATCGAGACACCCATGTACGTAGGTTGAAGAAAGCTCCACTGTAAGGCTGAAGCAAGCACCCAGAGCTTGGTACGAGAGGATAGATAGCTACCTAATGAAGTTGGGCTTCACTCGTAGTAATGCTGATCCGAACCTTTACTTCAAGGTTGATAGGGAGAAGCCTCTCATTATGGTGTTGTATCTGGATGACCTCTTCCTGACAGGTGCTAACCCTCTCATTCATTAGTGCAAGAGGGAGCTCGCTGTTGAGTTCGAGATGAAGGACCTAGGACTGATGCACTACTTCCTAGGCCTGGAGGTCTGGCAGAGACCTGGAGAGATTTTCCTTTCTCAAGGAAAATACATTGTGAAGCTTCTGGAAAGATTTGGTATGGTGGACTATAAGTCCGTGTCGACACCGATGGAACTCAACTTTAAGAAGTTGGTGCGGCTGACTATTTGAGCATGTTGGCAACCTGATATATCATCACGTCAACTCGTAGGGGCCCTAATGTTCTTACTGAACACCCGTCCGGACGTATGTTTTGCAGTGAACACTTTGAGTCAACACATGGTTGATCATAACATTCACTGGGTTGGTGCCAAGAAACTCTTGAGATATCTCTAGAGCACGATAGACCATGGGCTGAGATACACTCTCGGGAGTATGACACTCCATGGATATACTTATGCCGATTGGGTAGGCAGTGTGGCGGATCGCAAGAGCACATCTAGATGCTGCTTCACTCGTAGATCTGCTTCGGGCAGGAAACTCAAGTCGGTAGCCTTGAGCACCGCTGAGGCCGAATACATTATAACATGAATGGCATGTTGTGAAGTCACTTGGTTGGGAAAGCTCTTCAGTGAGTTGTTCGAGCATGTGCTAGATGCCACCATTATCCTTTGTGATAACCAGAGGGGGGTTCGTTTGTCATAGAATCCCGTGTTCCACGAACGATCCAAGCATGTTGATGGCTAGTACCACTTTATCCGGGATATGGTACAGCAAGGCGCCATAAGGCTCGATCATAGAGGAACTGATGAGCAAGTCGCGGATATTCTCACAATGGCCTTGGGGAAGGTCACGTTCCTAACCTTTCGTGAGAATCTTGGAATCGTGGAACGACCCTATTCTGAGGGTTCTGTTGGACAATGAGCTCTAGGAGCTCTAGGGGGGCTTTGGGGATAGTTCCTCGGAGCTATAAGCACACAAGGGGCTAGGCTTGCCGAACCTTGTGGTGCTTCTACCTCACCGTTATGATGATTGAGTTGGTTCGCCTCTCATGATCTGTGCCCCGTATGCATCCTACCCATTGAGTTCCAGACTCATGGGAAGTACCTCTCATTTGGCCAATGAGGTGGGAAAAGCTAGAGACTAGTAGCAAAGACTGATGGACGCATCAGAGATTGCCGTACTCTCTATCTAGGATGACACGTGTCCAACCACCTAATCTGGGATCAATTCTAGCGAGGTTTCGGACCTCCTACTAACTTCGGGTCAAATAAACCAACTTCTGGTTGGTATGTGACTCTCTGAGTCCATGTGAGGTTTCAGACCTCCAACTGACTTGGGGTCAAGTAAACCAACTTCGGGTTGGTATGAGACTCTTTGTGAGTCCTATAGAGGTTTCGAACCTCTAGGCTGAATCTGTTAGCCAGGAATGATGTCTTTGTGACTGACCACTTCTATTCTGAAATAAAGAGCCAGCAAAGCAAGTTATGGCGGGATGACGCACGATGTTGAGTTGCATAGGTGGATGGAGTTCTCCCAGTTGAGAGGGAGTGTTAAATTGGACAACTAGGTCCAAACTCCATGTTGTGATGCTCAGATGAAGACACCAATATTTTTATTGGGTTCCTCTTTCGGAGAGGTGCAAGTTTGATCTAAATAGTGGTTGATATAAATAGAGTCAACGTTGGAGGACATTTCACTCATCTCATCCTCACACATTCTCTCTCCTCTTCTTATTGATTCGAGCTCCTTGGAGGCAATTTTCCGTTCACACGTGGGAGAAGGACGAAGACAGTTTCTGCTGCAGCTAGGGTTTACCACAGGATTGACCAGTGTTGACTTTGGTCAACGCATGGTCTAAAGGCGCTGAATTTAGGCATAGACTTCGATTTATGCAGTCCATACTTTTTGGCACAAGAACCGAGGTCAAAGGTTGACCGTAGACTGTGTTGCGTTGACTTTTACTTGTCGTTGTTCTGTGTTGACTTTTCTGGGCAGCGTTGACTTTTCTAGGGTTGACTTTGAGTTGACCGTTTCGCTGTTTTGAGGGTTGTTGTGACACATGTTGGGCTGGCTGACCAAGGAGACTTTGCTGGTTGAAGCATCCTGCTGATCACCGTAACGCACCAACAAATATATATTTTTCTGGCTTGTCTTCTATTGATCCATTGGTATGTTCTATCAGCATTTTATTTAAGGATTTATGTGATTGTTGTCTAGTATTGAAGAGAAAGTAAAGTTGCATCAAGCATAGATCATCTACATAAATTTACAAGTTGTAAACCCTAGACTTTTCATTCATCATCCTAGAACTTCAAACTTTGACTATAGCTTGTTTCCAAACGCTAGAACTTATGACCACTAGAAATTTGGTAAACACATATATCTAGGAGATTTCCATCATGTATAAGTATATCATATGATTAGACAATATTTAATAAATCAGACATACATCGACCCTAGACTAAGCTAGGGATTCAATCAAAGAAATATATACCTAGGGTTTCATTCCTAGGAATTTTCATAACAAGGATTTTGCTTGTATACCTAACCAAAACCTAGGGTTTCGGTTCATGTCAAAGCAAACCCTTATTCTTATCAAAACTTCAAAGGATAGAGATTTCGAACAACATCATTTCAACCCTAATAATTTAGAGCTTTCATGATCATATCAAAATCCCAAACATGACATCTTCAATATATCAATTAGTATGGCAATTGGTATCCCTAAGTAGTTTTAGGGTTTCACACATTATCATCATACCCTTAGGTTAGGGTTTACCGGAGAACCTTTTTAGGGTTCTATTTGTGCAAACAATTTGAGGTATATAAGGTGGGTATATTCATCAGATGATGAATCATCCCAAACAAGAATCTTTTAAGATTCGGGAGAGCTAGACAGAGCAGTAGTTAGTAATGTAGAATGGATATACCAAAGAGAATAACAAGACTTCATAATCTAAGACATACCTTTGATATTTTGACAAACCTTTTTTATTCCTATGCTTTGTCTAGTGAGGGCTTCCTTCTTAATCCTTGAGGCCTTCTTCCATAATTCTTGAGCATTCAGCAAGTTAATTCCTAGACAAGGAAATAGAGGTAGACATGAGATTAGTATTTAATATAATCAAAACTTTAAATAAGTACATCAAAACAAATAGAGAGGGAATGAGATACTTATCTTGAGGAGTTGTTGTGGGCTCCCTCCAAAGCTTTGAGGGAAACGTAAAAACTTATAAAACAAGAAAAATGTCTTTCCAAAAAGATGTTAAACCTATAACTAAACATAAAATATACAAATAAAATATCTAAATCTAGGAGCAAGGGGCTTAGTAATGTAAGTCCCTTATGTCATTCTCTTCAGGCTTTGCTCTCTTGGGAGAGGATACTTCTTCAGCGACATTTGTACGATCTCTATCTCTTTTCTTACTTCTAGGATTGTCGGGACACTCACTTCTATAATGCCCCATTTTGTGACAATGGTGGCATTCAATCTTGGACATATCAACCTTCTTCCTTGGCCCTTTCCTCTTTAAGTTTCCCTTGTGATGAGCAACATAACCATTTGATACTTCTTCATTGTTGGCTACCATTGAGATTCTTAACTCTTTTTTACTACAGGTTGTCCATAGTTCCTCAAAGGTGGGAGTTTCTTTCGGTTGTTGAGACTTGAAGCAAATGCACCCCAAGTAGGTGGTAGCCCTAGTATGGCTATGATCACAAGTTCTTTATCTGTCACAATTTCATCAATGGCAAGAAGGCCATCTCGTATTCTTGTTATCTTCACAAAGGAAGTGGATACAGTATCCTCCATGGTCATCTTAGTAGTCCTTATTTCATTTTCTAGGCTTGCCACTTCTCCAATATTCTTTATGTTAAATAGTTTTGACAAGGCATCATACATTTCCTGGCCATGATCAATGTTTGCTATGAAGGGGACAAGGTTGTCCTTTATGCCTTCAACCATCAAATTCATAGCCACTAATTCCAGTTCTCTGAATTTTACCTTATAAACATCAACATCACTTGATTCTTTTGTGGCCTTCTTCACTTTTCCCTTTACCAAGTCTAAGACCTTGTTCTTTTCAAGGAGGAAGTCAATCCTCTTTTTCCAAGATCTATAGTTTGACACTCCTTCAAGCTTGTTCTCTCCCTTGATAGTACTAGACATCTTCCTTGAAGGTAGTGAAGACTTCTTTCCTTAAAGAGTTTCCTTTAATGAACTTCTTATGTCTCCTTGATCAAATCCTTGGGACTGCCTTTTCCTTCTTCCTTCACCAAGGATCTGAAACCATGTTAGAGAATCAGAAAGGCAGAAAGATTCTCTTCTTCTTGATTATTTACTTGTGATATTCTTTATTTCTTAGTATGTTCTTCTTATCTTCTTTCTTATTAGTTCATCAAGCAAATATTAAAGCAAAAGCACATAGATCAAGGACACCAGACGTAGTCCAACAGCCAGGGCAAAACCCCACTCTCAGGGAAAACCCAGTCAGTAATTCTTCCTTCAATAGTAATTCTTGAGACTCTAGACCTTGACTCGAACTTCCTCCACACCAAGTCAACCTTCATTTTGATCCTTCTTCAATCTAGTAGCAGCAACAACAACAACACTATGCAGCAGTTTCTTCAACCTTGGAACTTCGACCTTGCTTTTGAAACTTCTATCTTGCTTCTAGGAGTTCTATTTGTTTTTTATACGTTCTCTTAGCGTGAC
>CM076582.1:436968634-436993779 GCA_034641835.2 Pinus albicaulis | reverse complement strand
TTAATGACCACCATATTAATATGATGATGTAGAGTAGGTCTAACTAAAAATGGGGCTGCTCATCGTTTTAATATTTGAACTCTACATCATGATCAACCTGTCATCTTCCTTGAAAACTACCTTAAAGTCGAAAGATTCCCAACTAGCTACAATGGTAAATGCATATTGTACACTGTTTGAGAACATCTAAAGTCTATGTAACATATTATTGTAAGAGATCGCTCCACATAGAAGTGGATGAGATTGATCTAATTAAATTATTAATAAAACAGATATTATCTATTATTATCTATGTATTGTTTCAAATCTTTCTGTTAGTATTATCAAAAATTAAAATTTTGATATATAAAACATTTTCTAATATTTGCTATACTATCTAGAGGTAGTTAATAACCTATATAACTATACAGCCTTTTTATTACTAATATTAAGTAATCTAACTAAAAATAGAAATATAAATAGAATATTCCCTTATTCAAACATGTGGCAAATAACATTAAAAAAATAAATAAAAAACTAACTTATATAACTATACAGCCTTTATATTACTAATATTATGTAATCTAACTAAAAATATAAATAGAATATTCACTTTTTTAGAGCTTCAAACATGTGGCAAATAACATTAAAAAATAAACCTATTGTAGAGTAGGTCTAACTACATATCCAAAAATGGTGCTGCTCATCGTTTGAATATTTGAACTCTACATCATGATCAACCTGTCATCTTCCTTGAAAACTACCTTAAAGTCGAAAGATTCCCAACTAATTACAATGGTAAATGCATATTGTACACTGTTTGAGAACATCCTAAAGTCTATGTAACATATTATTCTAAGAGATCGCTCCACATAGAAGTGGATGAGATTGATCTAATTAAATTATTAATAAAACAGAGATTATGTATTATTATCTATGTATTGTCAAAAAAAATTCTGTTAGTATTATCAAAAATTGAAAATTAAAATTTTGATATATAAACATTTTCTGCCAGCATTAGCATTTGCTATACTACCCAGAGGTAGTTAATAACTTATATAACTATACAGCCTTTATATTACTAATATTAAGTAATCTAACTAAAAATATAAATAGAATATTCACTTTTTAGAGCTTCAAACATGTGGCAAATAACATTAAAAAATAAACCAAAAACTAACTTATATAACTATACAGCCTTTATATTACTAATATGAGGTAATCTAACTAAAAATATAAATAGAATATTCACTTTTTAGAGCTTAATCATGTGGCAAATAAAATTAAAAAATAAACCAAAAACTCTAATGCTATTTGCTTGGAATTAAATTATTAATAACACAGACATCTTTTCTACATTATATATTATTATCTATATATTGTCTCAAAACATTTTTGTTAGTATTATCAAAAATTGAAAATTAAAATTTTGATATATAAAACATTTTCTGTTAACATTAGCATTTGCTATACTACCTATAGGTAGTTAATAACTTGTATAACTATACCGCCTTTATATCACTAATATTTATTATTAAGTAATCTAACTAAATATATATATAGAATATTCACTTTCTAGAGCTAGCTTCAAACATGTGGCAAATAACATTAAAAAATAAAAAAATGAACCAAAAACTCTAATGCTATTTGCTTGGGATCCGGCATGTGTGGGCTAGTCGGCATAGTATCCATTTCAGTAATATGTGATCCATTTCCAAGTTTGAAGGATCCGTTTATGTGTTGGATCCTATGCGGATCTGGATGGATCTATATTCGTATTTGTATCTGAAACGCGAATATGCAGATCCAGCATCAAGACCCCATGGATCTGGTAATATATCAGTATATATCATGATGATTGTGAATTGGATAACGTAGATTGTAAAAAATTCAAAAATATGATATTTAACAATTTTAAGATGTTAGCCACGGGGCAGTTTAATTGGAAATGGTTGTGGTATAAGTATTATGTAAACCAGCAAATTATAAAAAAAAATATTAAGTTAAGGGGAATTTCGAGGTAAAAATTAATATAAAAAACAAAATTAACTTTAAAATAACCAATAGGATTTAATGTGGTGATTTCATCCCTGGGAGAAAATATTTTGGAGAGAAAGAAGAAATAATTTTTTAATTGTATTTTTGGCTTATCTCCTCGTAGGTTTACTCAAATGCCGAGTGTAGACGTCTGTTGGATGAGAAATACCCAATGGAAAAAATTGAGAAAATTTGAAAATACATTAAAAAATGTGTATACTCGAAAAATTCCCAATGTGGGTATACTCAAAATTATGCAGAGTGGGTACTCGTTGAATGTGGAATTTAATTCCTCATCCAACAAACGTCTACATTCAACATATTAGGAGGTCAACCAAAAATACAATTAAAAAAACATTTCCCTTTCTTTTTCTTTAAAAATTCATAACTCTTATTTTATGATTTTAATTATTATTTTATTGTTTTCCTTATGAGGGCCATTTTAGACCTCAAAATTCCCCGAATGTCAATTGGTGATCATCGCATTATGAAGCATTATGTAAATTGTAGACTCAAGGTTGAAATCCCCCCGTGGGTGTTTACCCCACTAAAAAAATAAAAACCCTTAAGATGTAATGTTGAAAGAGGAGTCCTTGAAAGGATGTCCATGACTAAAGAGCTAGACACAACCAAGAAGTTAGCTAATGCAATCCAGTGGTGTGCTACAAAATTTCAATGCTACAAAAAGACGTGGAATTATTTGAAGTGGAATTATTAAATGCTTCAAAAATTTCGAAGAGTCTTCTAGAAGTGTAGAGGATTCCAAGGTGAAGATCACAAACAAGAATAAACCCTACAAGAAGCTAGTCATTCATCTACATTTCCTCTTACGGGTAACAAAAATCATTCAAGATAAGAAAGTTGTTCTGCATGTGGATCAACACTTTCTTTCAATTCTCTTTTACTTTTACTATTTTGTAGGTTCTATACATCCCATAAAGCATTGAACATTGCTTTCTAGAGCCCATTTTCCAGTTCCATTCTCTCCAAGGGACCAAGATAGGCATGCACTTCGTCTTCAAACATCCGATATATTACGAGATCTAGGTAAGATTTCACTATTTATACAGAGATTTGGAGGGGAGAGGAGGGGAGTGGAGAGGAGAGGATGTTTCCACAAAATATAGCAAGCCTAGTGTAAATCCCCATAGGTAATCTAGGTTTTGTGGAAACAATAGATCAGCCACCATTGTCACCTAAGTGGTTTCTCTCCAACTACTTAGTGGTGAATTAAATACCACAAGAAAGGCTTCCCTATAAAAATCACCTATGAATTTTCAATAAAGAAGGATTTTAAGGCGATTGAAGGTCTAATGATTTGAGGCAAGGTCCTAGTGGAACTTATAAAGGATAAGCTAAGATTTACCAAATTCCAAGTACACTTTCCTAAGACCCTTTAGATATATTGGAGATATGTTATAAGTTAGGGTTTGAGAGATATTCAATAATATAGTGTGCAATGTCACATAACAGCGAGAAGAAATAGCCTTTTAAGCATAGATCAATAAAGGAGAAGGGCTATCAATTAGGTAAGCAAGTTTCAGGGTACGCAAGTGAGTTTTTATGGTTGAACCATGCATAAAACAACAATAAATGAGATGATATCAAGCATAATTATAGAATTTTTACCATGCAATTAATGCTAGAATTTTCTTTATTCAAGTTATTAAAAGCAATCCCTAATAAGAGGGCAATAACACATCAAAATAAAATTGCAATTAGATATAGTTTCAAGAAAACCTTAACCCTAGAATCTAGATACCTAGAATTTGGAGGAAAGAGAGAAAATAAATCAAATGAGGAGGCTGATAAACACCTACTAGACTAGTGCCTTGATCTAATTGGGAAGTGGAGTCTTTTAGGGAAAAATCTATGAAGACGACCTTGATGAAGAGGGAGAGAGAAAGTTTATCTCTACTTAATAACCCTAGTGACTTCCTTAGATGGGAGATTTTAAATTCAAGAGATGCATATATCAAAGTTCTCTTGAAGGATTCAAGGAAAACAATTTCACATGCCATGAAGAACTAAGATTTCAAGAAATTACTGAACTTTTACATGGTACACAAAAATTCTAATTCACATACTATAGCATGCAAAATGAAAGATCAACAATAAACTTACAATATTGCACAAGAATATCTCCTCATGCAACATTTCTCCTCAGAATATAATTTGCTTCATTAAATTACAATGCGTCCAAGTAGAAAAGAGACCAATAGCTAGAGCCCACTTCTATTTGAGAGAGAACTGTGATGAATAATGATGATGAATAAGTGAATGGGACTCCCCACTATTTATATGACGGCAACCAAGTCTCATTTCACTAATTTTACAAGCAAAATCCCCAAAACAAGTTTACTTGAGCATTCAACTAGGTCAAAGGTCACAAGCCAACTTTGAGATGGATCTAAAACATAATAAAATGCCAAAAATAACCCACAATGTGTGGGAATAAATGTTGTCCACCATGACATCATGCTTAAAGAATGGTCAATAATGCATCAAGTGAGCAATGGTCCTAGAGAGCTCCTCATTCCAAGAAATCCTCAAAGTGCATGTGTACATCTCCAAAAGGCACCTCCTCCACCATGACATCATCCATAAAGAGGCCTACGTCACTCTTCCAAGGCATGTAGGAGTGACATGGCACCATCTAAGGCAAGCATTGGCACCGAGGAAGAATGTGATAGCCCTTCCAAGTCATCTCAATGAAAACCATACTCACCTGGCCTTCAAAACAAGGCATCGTCCATTAAATAGGGTCAAGGCCAACTTGGGGGCGAATTGGGTCCATCTTGTTGAAAAATATGTAACTAGGTTCGGTCTTCATAAATACGAAATGTATACACTTTTGATTCTTGCATTTTGTAAAATGAAAGAAAAGTTATTATTTTTATTTTTGAGCATCGGTTTCATGCTCAAGGTCTTTTATTTTAGAGGTTAAGCACCCATTGAGTGCTTCTAGGGTTTGTCCTAGGTCAAGAAGTTAAAAGAGTCATTGTCATAAGTTGAAGACCCCATCGGGCACATTGTAACTTGTAAAGAAAATTATTTTTGTCATTGAAAGTGTCAAAATACCCTTCAAGACCAAGTCGGCCTAGCAGCTGAGAAGTTCGCCTATTTTGAGGAACCACGTCCACCTTAAGAAGCCTATATAAAGGAGGGAACTTGACCTCCTTGAGACACATTCATCACTCACTCATTCAAGCGAAGGAGAAGAACAAGAAGAAGGCTAGCAAAGAAGTAAGAGGATGAAGAAAGATTTTTTTGGGTTAATTCTCTCACACATGCAAAGAAGGAAAAGCTAGGGTTTGTTTCTTCAAGGTCGAAATTATCTATCTACAGGAGGAGAACAAAATTTGTTGGAAGAAGGACCTAATAGGTCACCTACTAGCTCTAGAAAAGGAAGCAAAGCAAGAAAAGTTGTTGGGAGGCCTTGAAAGGCTATTTTGCTCACACATGTGGATGCAAAAGTTGTTGCAGGGGGTCGAAAATTTCAGACCTGCAGTAGAGTGTAATATTCCTAATTGGAATTTAACAGCTAATACCAAGCAATGGACTAGGAACGGTAAATAAATTGGAACTCATACACAATAATTAAAATACCAAAATGTCCAGCAACACAAACTGAGCCCATTTTATTAATTTTATGATAAAAGAGTACATAAAATGAGATGAAGTTTTGGAACCTAGGCTTGCTATGCAAGCTCTGCAAACCCCATGTAGTACAACTCTGATCTAGAGAAAATATTGGCCCAAAATGGTACTGCGCACTACCCAGAAAATTACTGCTACTAGAATGGGACTGAAGATTCTGCCCTGAAGATTGCTCGGATCACCCTGAAATTGCAGCCACGGACTCCCCTCCATAACCCCAATACCCAGAAAGAGTTTGGTCCAACTCCAAGCCAAAATTGAGCCCACCAAGTGATGCAGATTCCCCAACTAACTAGAAATTCGCCCTGATATAAGAGTGAGGATTTCAGACCCGAATATTGCTCGAAAAATTCTATAAAATTAGCCAGAGATTCCTCTCAATAAACCCACAAAAACCCAGAAAGGGTTTGGGCTGAATGCAGTGTGCCCCGGTGACCCCAAGAAATGTGTATGGTTCTAACTCGCTGGAAAAACGCCCTGTAGAAAGAATTATGTTGTAGATGGCCAATCGATTACTGGAAAAATATCCTCCAACCCCTACAAATCACTCCTCCAAGCCTCTTTATTTCTCCTTTAGCCTAAACTTCCCAAATCTCCATGTCAAAATTGTGAAAATTTCTGAATACCTCAAACAGAAACCCTATTGTTAATTTTCAAATTTACTTCTCCTACATATATTAAGTTACTAATGTGAAAATATTCAGCATTAACATTGAAGGAAACACATTAACAACCTACACATACAAATCTAAACAGAATACATGCACAATGACAAAGTGACACACAAGGATTTTCTGGACAACTGTCCCTGGAAAAACACAATGTGGGAAAACCGGTCTTCTGGGTGTTGGAGGGTTTTATTATTAAGTAGAATCTAAGTACAACAAATATGGGCACAAAACTGGTTAAACCGACAGAGAAAATAAATAATGTGCAGCTACACCTCTATTCTGAAGACAAAAAAAGTTAAAACTGACTGATTCACACCCTCAAACGGGATTTACAAAACTCAACACTTTTCAGTCTTCAAAAACTCCAGCGCTACTCTAAAGCCCTCTGCGTCAGCTCTGCTAGCCTACGTCAGCCCCTGCGCTGCTCAGGAAGGGCCTGCGTCACCCTAGACTGGGTTACACTGCCTCTGCGCTACCCTGGCTGGGCCTGTGTCAGCCCTAGTGGCCTCCTGCTACCCTTTCTGGGCCTGCGTCAGCCCTGCGTAGCCCCTGAAGCCTCTGCGCTACCTCTACTAGGTTGTGGCTACTCTGCGTAGCTTCTGCACCCTCTGTGCTGCTTCTCTACCTCTTGTTGCACTCTTGGCCTGGGATCAAACCATCCCTCTCGCAATACTACCACTCGCTACAGCTGAAACACTTCTGAAATTCTTAGCAAACCACACCCTAGAATTCCAACTTAGTTTCAGTGCTCTGCCACTGTGTATGTTCTCCAACTAACCCCCAGCCCTCTTCTTATACTTTTCTCATTGAAACGTCAATAACCGTGATCGAATCTTGAATCAACGGCTAAGATTAGAAGATGCTTAATTCGTGTGACTTAAGTCATTTTCATCACATGTTTAATTTAATTAACTTTAATCTTTTAATTTTCCTAAGTTAGACTTAAGGTCCTTAATTAAAAAGATTAATTAATTAAATATCTCCTAAACAAAATGGAATTTCTTAAATTTCTTTCTGGGTCTTGGAGACTCATGTACTCTAGTCCCTCCATAAAGTTTGGGAGCTAGAGCACATTCAATGCTACCCCAACACCTCAAAATATCAACAAAAATGTCTACGCAATAGCTATCCAAAAACCCCTGAAATAGATAAATTCGACCCTCCAAAATGCAACACTCTCGGCCATGGAAATCAACAAGGAAAAACTCGCCCTTCCTATGGATAAATCTCTGCAAATTCTTTGGCCAAAACTCCACTGTTTGCTAGCTTCTCTCATTCCCTTCAAATTTCCTTCTACGCCCTAAGAGGAGCATGCTCCAGCTGGAAATGGTCTACAATGTAACTCCTAGAGAAGACCTGAGATGGACTCATTCTTGCTACCCTAGGGTGACACTCGAAGTTCACCGAAGGTAGAGGTGGAATTCCTGCTTGGAAATTCCTTGTGCTAAACATCCCCAAGAGAAGATGAAAGGTGAAATCAAAATGTAATAGTCAAAAGATGATTAGCAAATGAGTCCAACCTCCTTTTATAATTTCTCTCCATGCATCTAGACTCCTTTTTTTAATTATTATTTTATTGGTGGGGGCCATTTTCCACTGACTTTTTCCTCCATTTTAATAAAATAATAATTTGCCGCCAATCTCCAATAAAATAATATTTGTCCCTTTACTTAATATCACCAAAATTAGGCAAAATTCCCATGCTCACAAAATTGGGGATATTACAGTCCTCCCCGCCAAAAATTGCTTGTACTCAAGCAATGTCGGAACAAGCATCCCCTCTGACTATTAATCACCACAATCATCACCAATAATCCCAGGGTCCCAAATGTGCCACCGATTCAACCCCAATCTCTGCACTGTTTGATCATGAAGGAATCTCTCAATACTAGGATCCCAAGACATCTTGATCAATGTGAAGCACCCCTTGCTCCACTCATCGCCCAACCAAGTATAAGCTCTAAAAGCCCCCTGCATACTATTAATAAGTAGAACATCATGATAATGTAGGACTATGTCTAACTCTCCATGAAGTTGTGCTACCAAGTAGTCCACCTCATCCACACCAAGAGTAAACTCCTGAAGATACAACCCAATCCCTATGTGAAGTCTCTCACACATGAGCTCCTCCTAATATCCTCCTGCTGACCAACCTACCATGTTGATGAAGTCCCCCATGCCATCAATGAGTCACTGAAGCCCAATGGAAAATATGAGTGATCTCCCCCTATAGCAGCCAACTCATCCCTAAAGGTCGTTGTGTTGTCTAGTACTGCGATGCTCGGGTCCCATGCTCGTCTCAGGAAAGCACCACCATGTTGTCATTGTGCCACTCTGACTCGAATAGTATGCTCGTCATGTGCACACAACAACCTCGTCCCTTGAAACCTGGAGGCGAAATATTGATGAAGGTCAAGCTCATCATGCCCCGGTGTCTCTATGATGTCAATATCTACCCACCCATAGCTAATCTCGATCCTGAGCTGCAACTAAAGAAGCCTTCCTCGCCAAACAATGAAGGCCTCAGTGATCCCCCATGAGTCAACCCCAAAATGAGCTAAATCACCCTCTGTTATGGTCCTGCTCCTCACGGGATGGAGTGGCTTGTTAACCAATTGATTCCCTAGATCCCCTAGCCAAACCTGTTGCAGCATAGCTCTAACAATTGTTGGAATCCGTTTGTGCCTCGTCCCTAGTCCCTGCATGCAACCAACATATAGGCCCCATATATCATGAACTAATATGATGCATGCTAAACTGTCTTGTGCCTACCACTGCATAGTACCAATGACTACTAGAAGCCACATGTGCCAAATAACTACTCCCTAAAGGCAGCCAATAGATGGGTATCTTATACTCGCAAGTGACTCAGTGTATGCGGACCTATCTTACTCTTGCCAACCATCACCGCTGAGTCTCCCATCTGCCCTCTCGATAATGTACCAATACAATGTCTGGAGGCCGAACACATATTGGAAAGTCACCTCAGTCGTACATGGTATCCTCTGCTCATGCATGGTTTTGACATGCCCTATGGAAAGAGTGACACATGTCTCCCTCGTGACCAGCTCCCCAGGCGTAGGCTCACTAATGAACGATATGCCACCCCTGCAGATGATCACCTCATCCCCCAACCTATGGTTGTCAACTCGTGTACCAACCCAATGCCACCACTGAGAAGTCACTCCCCTAGTGCGTTGAGTGTCATTGCAATATCTCGGGTGAGCTCCATGTTCCCCGCTACTAGCGCCCAGAGTGTCAAAGGACAACAGATAAATCGTCTGTGCCTATAAGTGACGTATAAGAGGACAGATGTGTGAGTTCCTATGGATACCATCAAATATTGCTCATTTGTGTCTCAGTGATTCTTGGGTGAACTACACCCAAAGGTATGCACGGTGCCTCTGTCCATAAATCTCCCTGGAGGCAACCCTCCAAGACCTCGTTGCGCAACACCATATGCCCCTGCATCCCACCGAGTATCCTTGTACTCCTCGACCTAGCACTGTACCGTGTGGCCTATCCCTATACACCACTGGATACCCTGTGCTACTATTGTACCATCATGTATTGTCCTGTATCCTGCTTGTGTCACTGTACCTGGCACTCGCCATGTGTACTCGATGTGATGTGAATCGCTCAATGCAAACCAACATGCTACATCAAACAACCATGCATCTCCATGCTCCTTTACAGGCCACTGCTCATCACTACATACCTCTATACAACACTGGATGCTAAGGTATAAAATTGGGTCTACATGCATCAGGTCGCATCCCTCTGCATAACACTAGACTCTGTGACATATCTCTGTGCACCCCTAGGTACCACTGCCTACTGTCGTACCACCCTGTATCATATGTCATCCCGCATGCACCAACGCATCTACCACTCTTCTAGTAAGCCCTCCACGAGTGAGTAATATCTCCTCATCTCCCTAGATAGACCTGAGCGGCCTAACTCCTCACATGCTAACGTGAATGACACTACTAATCCTATCCTCAGTAGCTCCTGTGTCCAATATACCAGTGAGAGAGCATGGTCTCCATACAATACCCTATCTGGTGGCCTTTTGATGCCACCTCCTCCTACCAACTCCTGCCAGAGTAGGCTAATCATCCTACAATCCCATGTACGCCCAACATGCCATGACAACTCATGAACTCTGCCTACCCCCTGTCAATCCATCCTGTCACTAGTGTTGTTAGCAACTCTGAAGGGGATATGAAAAGGTGTGTGCATCCAACCACCGAATCCATCATGCAACTACTACCATCACCTACCAACTCCACGATGTGATGGAGAATCCCACCTAAATCCCAACAGTAGTCTAGCCCTCGAGCCCATCTAGTAATCCATAGCCTTTGCTGATATGTGGCCATGGATGCATCTAACCTCCAAACCAGCTCTACCAGATACCAACTCAATATCT
This sequence comes from Pinus albicaulis, assembly GCA_034641835.2. Classification (NCBI taxonomy): domain Eukaryota; kingdom Viridiplantae; phylum Streptophyta; class Pinopsida; order Pinales; family Pinaceae; genus Pinus; species Pinus albicaulis. The sequence goes on along the minus strand of CM076582.1, from coordinate 436,983,000 downwards.
CTCGCCATTCAACCTCGAGAGAGGGACCGAATGCACGAACAACCATACATGGAACAAGTCCTCCATCCTACAAATGTTGCATCCTGCACAACTCGTGTAGCCTCATCTCGCTAGTCTAGCAAAACCATGTAATCTTCCTAGGTAACATGGACTCTCTCTCACAAACACGAGGAGGCAGCCCAATAATGTTGCAAGTCCGATCGACGCATGCTTGAAGGGGATTGTCGTCTGAAAGCATGGCAACTTTGTTGGCTGCCAATGCACCTAATTGCTCCTCATCGATGGTCGACTCCAAGGATGGTTGCTCGGCCACCTGCACCATGGGCTCAACATGAGCAACTAACTGCCCCTCCATAGATAGCTCATCATGCATAACATCCTCAACAATCAGCGATAAGTAGCTACCGTCTAGAAACTTTGTCACAGATCTAGATTCCTTTGTACCTATCGGCTCCTCATCCAAGTTGGATATGTCTCCAAGGCCCAGGCACTTCACCAATCTGATGTGCACTGCTATCACCTGAAAACTCAGACACAACCCCGAACACCTCATCAATGGATACCTCAACAACGGATGGCACCTCCTCAATGGTGGACACCTTTGTATCTCCTGGAACCTTGTCAATGGATGGCCATATGGGTGTGTGCTCTACTCTCTCCCCCAAGGCGTCAGCCAGAGCTATCAATAGAGCTGATAGTCCGATATAATCTGGTGCAAAATGGAGTTGCAGAACGAAAGAATCGTTGCATTGAAGAAAGTGTAAAAGCTATGCTACATGATCAAGATTTGTTGAAATTTATGTGGGGTGAAGCAATGAAGACAGTTGTATACATACAAAATAGAAGTCCCCGCAGGTCTCTAGATAACATGACTCTTGAAGAAGTTTTCACTAGGAAGAAACCAAGTGTGGATCATCTCCAAATTTTTGGATGTCATGTCTATACTCATATACCGAAGGACAGGAGAAAGAAGTTGAATCCATCAAGCATGAAGGGAACATTTGTTGGCTACAGTTATTCTTCTAAGGCCTATAGGATCTACAAAAAAGGACATTGAATAGAAGTCAGTCGAGATGTGATATTTGATGAAAGTATTGTATTTAAGAAATCAAAGGATCTCCCTATGGACTCTAATGATGAAGAACTTCCGGTATTTGAAGAGGAATTTATTAGGGAGGAAGATGAACCAAATCATGAAGACGAAGGTCCCAATGAACCTATACAACCTATGGTAATTCCCGAGACTAGAAAGAGACCTAATTGGTTGAAATCTACTCTATTAGATACAAAGGGACATGGAGCAGCTAAAGGAACATTTAGGGAAAGAAAGAAGCCCAAAAGATATTTTGGGTATGCAACATATATGACAAAACTATTAGAAGCAAAGCCATCAACCTTTGAAGAAGTTGTCAATCATCAAGAATGGAAAGATGCCATGAATGAAGAATATCAATCGATAATGAAGAATTGGGTATGGGGTATGGGAGATTGTGCCTAGGCCTGAAGACAAGTCTGTGGTAACTTCCAAGTGGATTTGCAAGATAAAGCATGCAGCAGATGAAAGCATTGACAAGTATAAAGCTAGATTTATGGCTGGGGGCTTCTCTCAACAAGAAGTCATTGATTATGAAGAGACATTTGTTCCAACAACAAGATATACAACTATACGATCACGGGTCTCTTTGGCAGCATCAATGGGATGGAATATTCATCAAAAGGATATCAACACTGCATTCCTGAATGGCACAATTGATGAGGAAGTCTATATAGAGTAATCCTTGGAATTTGAAGTCAAAGATAGAGAAGCATATATTTGTAGGTTGAAGAAGGCATTATATGGCCTTAAGCAAGCACCAAGGGCATGGTATGCAAGGATGGATGCATACTTACAAAGATTGGGCTTCATAAAGAGTTTTGTTGATCCAAATCTCTACATCAAGGTTGTAAAAGATGAGTCTATAATTATTCTTCTATATGTGGATGATCTTCTCTTGACAGGTGTAGGAGGTCGAACGGAAGAATGCGAGAAGTAGCTACTAGCAAAATTTGATATGAAGGATTTTGGGCTGATGCACTAATATTTGGGACTAGAAGTCTGGAAGGGACCTGATGAGATTTATATAGCTCAAGGGAAGTATGTGATCGAGATGTTGAAGAGGTTTAACATGATGGATTGCAAATCAATGACAACCACAATGATCAGAAACTTGATATCATCAGTTGTATCATCAGTTTGTGATAACATCAGTTGTATATATGGTTGGCTTGCTTTGAAAGCAAGGTGAAAGGCTCTCTAGGAAGGGCTTAAGGGAATTCTAAGAGCTAGGGTTTGATTATATGAGTTGTCAATAAGATTCTTAGATCCTAAAATCCTTGTGGAAACTTGGCTTCCAAGTGGTCTTTCTGAAATTGGCTTCAATATGTTGTGGGACCACACAGGACCAAGTGGACCCGAGGTTAGGTCAAGGGAATGGGGTTGAGCAACCAACAACGTGCTTGACCTAATAAGGGAGGAGAAGGGGATCAAGGGAAAAAATTTCAATGAAAAGTAATGCAATGATCCTAGTGAGGTTTCTAGCCTAAGGAAACCAAGGGCAAGAATCGGTCTTCGAGCTAGGGCTTATGATATCTCAAGGTCCCACCATCGGAATCTCATGAAATTTGGAGGGCTTCTTGAGGACAGACCAGTACAATTGTGGACCAAAAATCGAAGTGTTTGGATGGCTAGATTGTGAGATAATTGATGCCCAAGGTGACCTAGTAGGCTAGTCCTAGAAAAGAGGGGAAGGTGAAAGAAATAATCTTTGAGGTGATCTCCTATGGAGGAGCAGTGCCTAATCGTTTGGGGAGATTGGAGTGAAGTAGAATTATGACTATGGATATTATATTTTCTATGTCAAGAAGGCCTCAAAGACAACTCCACATAGCATTAGGGCAACATCAAAAGCTGCTTCAAGGACTTTATACTTCATTTTGCAAAATAGATGGCTTATCAAGAATAATTTCAACGATGAAGAATATCTAGGAACATTCACCCTAATACATGGCCCATACATGAAGCATTACTATCTAGAAACACAATTTCCACAACTTCGCATCAATGGATGCAGTAAATTAGCCCTAATATAGAGCCAAATCCCAACAACAATGTATGTGACAAAAATAGAAAGAAATAATAGCATTAAATTGCACTTACATGTATTAAGAGTATATCCAACAATCAAAACTTTGCCAATCAAGAAGCTCCAAGACAAGAGAAAATGATCCAAACATCAAAATTCATTCCATGCTCCAAAAATTCGTCCTCCAAAAAGAATAGTGAAAATCTCACAAGAGATAATGATCCATCCAAGTGATCATGCTAAAATGAATTCACATCACTTGTATTTATACACTTCTAATGAGTTCGATTTAGCTAATTGAGCTTACATTAGACCCTAAAATAAAATAATGTGCAAAATAACTAACTTTTGGTGACAAACCCACCAAACTAGCTCATAAACAAAATAATAAGCCTCTTAAGAGGTCGAAATTCGAATGATGAATAACACATGTCATTGGGCCTCCTAAGAATCCTGATGAAGTCCATAAGTGACACAATAATGAATAGGACTCCCAAAAGTTGTTGACAAGGGGTTGGCCCCTTGTTCCCAAATAATAAACCTGTGGTGCTCCTAATGGGTGTGGGGGCACACAAATCACCTCATGGGTCTCCAAGTAGATCGAAGATGTTTGTAGACCATTTGTAAGGGCTCAAATGATGCTGTAAGTGATGCCACATCATCATACAAGTCCTGGATCATCTACCAACTGCATGGTACAACTGTGGGGTCAGTTGGGCATGGTGAACCAAGTGCATCTTCCTTGTCCAATAGGTGAATCGCAAGCAATCTTTGAGCATCTCTAGGTATCAAGAGCGTTGTTTACTGTTGTGGAGGCCCATGGCTCTCTACACACATCCTACATGTGCCAATGTAGCCCTCGGGATGGTTAGAACCTCGTATAGGGAGACCAAACCCAAAATGGAGACCATCTGCAATCCTGCATAAGATCTAATGCATCACCTAGCCTTCTAGCACAAGTCATTTAAAGTAATCGAGTTAAAGAGCTTACAAACCATGGACAACAGGTGGGCACTTCATGATGGCATGCCCTTCCACAGTGGGCTTTGGCATGTACTAATGTCTCCAAGCTCCAAAGGGGGTTAACCAAGTACCCTATTAGGTGGTTTTTACCTCTAGAGGGGATAGTATGTCCAAGGTACATCCTTCAAATGGTGGTGGCATGTGATAAAAAGATGAATGGAATAGGGAATGAAAAGGGCAATCCTGGACCACATGTCAGGGTACAAGGGTAGCTAATAAAAGGGAAGCCCACACTTGAGTATATAATGTATAAGAGGAGAAATCATGGTGCATGAGGTGCCCCGACCTTGATTTTTACACCCTTCTTTACATGCCTTTTTCCTTTTATGATTTTTCTTTGATTAACTGCTCAGGGCTCAAAGGATAAGACCATGATGTGTAAGGTATAGCAGTGGATACCCCCTTTAAGGTAGGGTGTTTCATTGCCCACCAGGGGTTGGGACAATCATGGGTTCCTGAATGGTAAAGGAGGCTCATCTAGGGCCTATGAAACCAGGGTGATTGCCATGGGTATGGGGTAGACCTCATGCATTGGCTTTTTCCCACGTGCTATATGTGTTTGTCCCAGTGTGGAAAAAGTCGGAAAAAAGTCTGGACTTTTTGAAAAAATCCCGAATTTTTCCCTGAGCTGACTTTATCGGCAGACTTTTTGCTGACTTTTTCATCCCTGAAAAAGTTGCGATTTTATCCTCGAAGTCCTGAATTTTTCCAAAAAATAGTGAGTGAGGTAGTTTCTTCAATAAATTTATAATTATTTTTTGAAAAAATCGGAATTTTTTCTAATAAGTTAAATTTTTTCCAAAAATGAATATTTTTGTAATTTTTTAGTTTTGCCGACTTTTTGCCAACTTCTTCAAAAAAGTCCCGACTTTATCAAGTTTTTAAACTTTTGGACCCTTGCCAATTTAATCCCGACTTCAACTTTTTCCACATTGGTTTGTCCCGACCATCTTTTGCATCTTGTTGTACATTTTCCTGTTGAATGTGGCCAATTATGCTTTTACTTTTTCTTTTCAGCTGCATCAACCTTCGAGGCATCATTCCAAGCCCAACCAAAGGTGTGGGCAAGGGGAAGGGGAGGCTAACCCTATGTCAACCCTATGGAGAAATTTGGACCCAAGTTGGAAATATGATGGATCGAGTTATAATAAACAGAAGGGGAGTGATATTCCCACAGGGGCATGGTCTAGTGGCCAGCGAATGCACTGTTAAGGCATTCGTGCTGTTAAACAGGTCACGAGTTCGAGCCTCATCTAAACCGGGGACCGTTCTTGCAGGATGGATGGTTCCTTGAGAGGTTATAGTGGTAGCCGGGAGGTTTGACCCCACGCCTCAAGTGGGAAAGTTGTCTGGTGCTGCCGATTCCTCTGACTTACAAAAAAAAAAAAAAAACAGAAGGGGAGTGATATATATGGATGGGGAAGCGTGACCACACAATCAAAATCGAGGTTTCCCATGTAGTACCACTCTAAAACCCAATGGTCATTAAAGGAAATCCCATGGGACTAGGATCCAAGGGTAACATCCAAAAGAGGTCTTGGGGACAGAATCACAGACCTAGCCCACTCTTTCTGCCGAATCCCCCCATTAATCCATGCCCAGAAGTGTCCATGATAAGCAAACTCAATACTCAATTACGAAATGACAAGGCACACCTTTAGGTTTGGGAGGCCCGCCTTCAAACATACGATCATGACAGATGGGTGAGGGGCCACATGGCTGCCGGCTCTCCCTAGTCGGTGGCTGCAAGGGGCTGCTGGCTGTCGGCTAAGGACCATCTTGGAGAAAATTTTCTCCTAGGGATATCACTCACAAAATGGTGGGTAACATCTGGCTCCAACTGGGATATGATCTCTCAAAAAAGTGGACGAAGCTACTCGAACTGGAGGTCGTGAGAACTCCAGCAAACTCTTGGTCACCGTAGACCTGTTACCTGCACATATCAAAGACTAAACCCACGGGGAAACATGTTTTTCACAGTGTCTTATGATCACCCATGCTTAATGTTAGGCCGTAAAATCAACAAGTATTAAAATATGCAAATTTTAATCTAAATACAGCGAATTTATCATGAGAAATATCAAATGGCATTAGTTCTTGTGAAAATTTCTGAGCACAAAAATCCTACTTCTAACTATTGATTTACTTCTCCTACTTGATTTATTTACACAAGTTATTTAACGAAATATTAAAAAAAACTTCGAAGTAAACACAAATAGCAGCCTACACAAATACAGATCATTTACTGAACATCATGCACATATGACAAATGACACAGATTTTTTGAACAAATGTCCTCGGAAAAACCCAATGCGAGAAAACTGATGCAACAGATATGAGGGTTTATTATTATTAAGCAGCAGTTTCTAAGTACATCTAGGGTGCCATAACTTGGCTCACCCAACAAAGAAAACCTCGGCAATCAGAAAAAAAATGTGAGATATACCTCACTCTCGCAAGCCCCGGCTGATCCGAATGAGCAACTGGCGAAACCCCAGTTGGCTCTACACAGCCTCTGCGTAGTTGCTGCGTCAGCCTACGTAGCCTTGGCTGAGGGACTGTGTCACCCTAGCTCTACATGGATCTGCTTCTCTGGAGTCTGGTTTCAGCCCTGTTGGCTCAGAAACCCAAACTTCCGGTGAGTTTCAGACTTTTCCTTGGAGACACTGCGCTACCCCTGCGTGGGCCTGCATCACACCCTCTGATGGTTGCGCTGCCTCCACTGTGTCTCTGCTGCCCTTGCTCTGCAATGTACACTTGGCCCTCTTGACCAATCACTGCATCTGCCCCTCATGGCTTCTTTGAGTCACTCAAATCTGATCTTCGTCTGAGCACTACTCTATCAAAAGAATTCGATCTCTTAGACTCTGTGTGTGTCTCTCTCCAACTGACCCCAAGCCCTTCCTTTATACTTTTCTCATTGACACATCAACAGTCGTGATCTAATCTCTAATCAACGTCTAAGATTAAAAGAACGTTTGATCCACGTCACTTAGAAAGTTCTCATCACATGTGTAAATTTATTCACTTTAATTTTTAATTTCCCTAAGTTAGACTTAGGGTCCTCATTAAAAAATTTAATTATTTGAATAACTTTTACACCAAATGGAATTTCTTGAAACACTTTCTAGGTCTTGGAGATCTCATATGTTCTAGCCCCTCCACAAAGTTTCGAAACTAGAGCACATCTAATGCTCTCCAAAATCTCAACACTCCCTCTTAGCGAGGAGTATGCTCTAGAAATACTTCCACACTAAAGCATTGCCCTAATCTCTAGCATTGGTCTCCGCATTGATGCTTGTCCTGCTGCCCTTCATCCATTGCGTTGCTGCTCTCTGTACTGCTGCCCATGTCACTATCACTGACACTGCAACATCTGTACTGCAGCTCTCTCTAAAATTGTTGCATCTTGCCAACTGTTGCACTGCAACTCAGTTGTTGAGAAGTAAGCAACTGAAGGACCACCTAATCATTGACAGACAAGTCAATCGGGCTGCATCTCATCACTGAAGCTCCCTTGGCTGCTACATTGCGTTGTCTCTCTAGAGCCACTGCGTTGTTGCTACTCTGCACTGCGTAAGCACTGCCCCTCTGCGTTGCTGCTTCCACGTTGTTGCTGCCTCTGCACTGCGCCGCTCCAATCTACAGCTTCCCAACTCTGTCTCTACTTCATCTATGATCTTCTGCACGCACTACTCCAGTCATCCTGCTACTGTCTTAAGGCTCCCATAGCTCGTATGTGATCCAAGAGTCTGGGCACCTCAAGGATCCTGCCTCACCATCTGTAGCTGCTCTACAGATGAATATCGCCCCACCTCTTCTCTCGAGGCACATGAGCACTCATCGCCACATCATCCTCACCACCACTATCCCCTCTAGCCGTTGTTGCCTTGGAATCAAAAGATTCCTTGTCCTTCCTCTTAGGACAAGTGCTGGCAAAGTGTCCAAGTTTGCCACATCAAAAGCACCGGACCTTTGATAGGTCCTTATTCTTCTTCCCTTGTTGTCGTTGTCCCTTTGATGCTAGGGCCGCATCCTCCTCCTCCTCCTCCACCTTGCTACTTCCATTGTTGAATTCCCTCTTGGTCATCCGTCGAATCTCCTCCTGTCGAAGGATAGCCCACATGTCACCGCAATTAGGGAGTTGTACTCTGCCCAAAATGCTTTGGACAAAGGTCTCCCACTCATCAGTGACTGCATTCAGGGCAGTCCTTACCAAGATCCCTTCATCTGAAGTTGCCCTACGGCAATCAATCGATCCATGATCGTCTGCAATCTGGAGAGGAATGGATTGATCTCTTCTCCCTTATGCATCTGGAACATCCTCATCTGGTTCTCTAGAAGCATTTTCCATTGGACGGAGGTGCCTTGATATAGCGTGGTACAGCGTGGTCAAGGATGTCCACATCTCATGTGTCGTCCTCTTCTCGGCAATGTGTGGGATCACGTGATCCTTCACCCCATCCATGATCAAGCGCTTTGTCTGCGCCTGACTCTCGTTGAACTTCTTCAGAGCGTTCGCATCGGCCGGCACAGCTAAGACATTTTCTGCATGGTCTCTGATTCCGTACTCCTCCAGGACTGTCAGCATTCTAGCCTTATAGATCACAAAGTTGGACACACCATCCAGCCTATCCTGATCACGCATTCCGTACGGGACCATCTCTGCTCAAAATTTGTCGAAGCGAGTACTCTTCTCCTTTCTACTACTGTTACACTCAATAGAAGACCAGAACTGGGTTTCTTGGCGATAGAAACCCTCTATAGTAGCTGCTCCCTTTGACAATTGATTTCCCTCACGGAAATCCTCCGCCAAATCTCCTGAATCAGTCATCTACGATCACCCTCCTGATCGAATCTCATATTTCTTTGGCACAAATCTATTGAGCGGTTGTTCTCCTCCCGCTTTGTCACCTTTGCTAGGCATTGTTCTCACCGACAAAACCTATGCCACACCAGCAACTTCTGAAGATTGGAAACTGCACTTCTAGCCCCGACAAACTGCACAGCAACTCTCCAACTCGGACAGTGTCACCCTCCTGGTGTTGCGTCAACCTCTAAGTGAGCAGATTGGCTCAACGTCCCTCTCCTAGTGTTGCGTCGGCCTCTACGTGAGCAGACTGGCTCTGTGTCAACTCTCTGGAGCTGCGTCAGCCTCTGCATGAGAAGACTGACTCTGCGTCACCCCTGCAGGGTCTGCATCCCTCCTGGTGCTGTGTTGCCTTCTTCCTGATCTGTGTTGCTTCAGCTGCCCTTCCTACAGCAAATATCTTTAGCCGCTTTGTTGATGGTTCAGCTTGATCTGCAATGCTTTGATACCATGTGAAAATTTATGAGCACAAAAATCCTACTGCTAACTATTGATTTACTTCTCCTACTTGATTTATTTACACAAGTTATTTAACTAAATATTCAGAAAAATTTTGAAGTAAACACAAATAGCAGCCTACACAAATACAGATCATTTACTGAACACCGCTCACATATGAAAAATGACACATATTTTTCGAACAAATATCCCCGAAAAAGCCCAATGCGGGAAAACCGTTGTAGCAGATATGAGGCTTTATTATTATTAAGCAGCAGTTTTTGAGTACATCTAGGGTGCCATAACTCGGCTCACCCAATAGAGTAAACCTCGGTAATCAGAGAAAAAATGTGTGATATGCCTCACTCTTGCAAATCCCGACTGATCCAAATGAGCAACTGGTGAAACCCCAACTGGCTCTGCGTAGCTACTGTGTCAGCCTGCGTAGCCTTGGCTGAGGGACTGCATCACCCTAGCTCTGCGTGGATCTGCTTCTCCAGAGTCTGGTTTCAGCCCTGGTGGCTCAGAAACCCCAGCTTCAGGTGAGTTTCGGACTTTTCCTTGGAGACCTTGCGTGAGCCCTGCGTGGGCCTGCATCACTCTACTAAGGGACTGCATCACACCCTCTGATGGTTACGCTGCCTCCACTACGTCTCTGTTGCCCTTACTCTGCGTTGTACTCTTGGCCCTCTTGACCAATCACTACATTTTCCCCTCACTACTTCTCTGAGTCACTCAGATCTGATCTTCGTTCGAGCATTGCTCTATCAGAAGAATTCGATCTCTTAGACTCTGTGTGTTTATCTCTCCAACTGACCCCAAGACCTTCCTTTATGCTTTTCTTGTTGACACATCAACGGCCATGATCTAATCTCTAATCAATAGCTAGGATTAAAAGAATGCTTGATCCACATCATTAAGAAACTTCTCATCACATGTGTAAATTAATTCACTTTAATTTTTTAATTTCCCTAAGTTAGACTTAGGGTTCTCATTAAAAAAATTAATTATTTGAATAACTTTTACACAAGATGGAATTTCTCCAAAACGCTTTCTGGGTCTTAGAGATCTCATGTGTTCCAGCCCCTCCACAAAGTTTCGAAGCTAGAGCACATCCAATGCTATCCCAAAATTTTAAAAGTTTTAATGTGAAAATGATCATGTGATGCACCCTACTCTAACATGGATATGGTGTGAAACTAATACTAAGTGTAATCATAAAGCTAGTGCAACCAACATATTATCATATCAATATAAATCTGCCTGCCAGTATGATTACTCATGTAGCAAATCCCAGAGCAAATGCGGATACAATTATATGGAGGATGAAGCGGGTGGGAGGTGGGAAAATAAGATTCCCACATATGGATGATCAAGTGAGAAGAGGTAAGAAAATGATGTAATCTAGTCCATGAGATTCTCTCTTCTAACCAAAATATAGAGATGTTGATGATTAGGCTCATAATTTTTTTATGGATGGCAACCTCGGGCATATTATTTCCATTATCATTTATGTCATATTTTATTGCCTCTACATGGTTATGATTAGTAGGAAATGGAGATTGATGAGATGGATACACAAAAGTAGGCTGTGTGAAAATTTTTGAATGTTACAATTACACAGAAATCTATTGTTAGATCTGGTTATGCTCCTCCTACTTAATTAAGTTATTAACTGAAAATTTCAGATTAATATCGAAGCAAAACACATAATAGACTTTCACCAATTCAGATCTAGAAAAAAGTACATGCACACATAGACAAAGTGATACAGTGATTTTCTAGACAAATAGTCCTCGGAAAAACCCAATGCGGGAAAACCGGTGTCTAGCTGTTGGAAGGTTTTATTATTAAGAGTTTTCTGAATACATCAAATCTGGTTTCCAAATCTGGAAAACCCGACAGAGATAAAATAGATCTGCAACTCACCGGTTGTTCTGAGGCCAAAATAATGACTGATCCACACCCTCAAACGGGATTTACAAGACTCAGCCAAAATTAGGCCCTAGAAACCCCAGCGCTGTCCCTGAAGCCACTGCGTCAACAACTGTAGCCCCTGCGTCCCTCAGCGCTAGCCTGGAAAGGGTTGTGTTACCCCAGACTGGGTAACGCAGCCCCTACGCTGCCCCTAAGGGTCTCTACGTAACCTCTCAGGGTTTCCAGCTGCCTTACGCTGCCCTGGGAGTGACTGCGCAGCACCTGCGTAGCTGAAGATGTGCCTACGCTGCACAGCTGCTGCCCTCTTCCAGCTGAAGCCCCTGTGCCTTTGCACTACCTTTCTAAAGCTGCTCTCTGTCTCTTGCTGATTCTAGACACTGGGATCAGATCATCCCCTTTGTTTAAACTCCCCTCTCTGCAGCTGAAACACTTCTGAGAATTCTTAGCAAACCCAGCCCTAGAATCTCAACTTAGCTTCAGTGCTCTGCCTCTGTGTGTTTACAAATGACCCCAAGCCTTTCCTTTATATTTTTCTCATTGGGAAACCAACGGCTATGATCAGATCTTGAATCAATGGCTAAGATTAGAAGAAAGCTTGATCCGTGTGATTTAAGACAATTTCATCACATATTTAATTTAATTAACTTTAATTATTTCATTTTCCTAAGTTTAGACTTAGGAAATACATTAAAATAATTAATTAATTAAATAACTCCCAAACCAGATGAAATTTCCCAAATCCCTTTCTGGGTCTTGTAGATCAAGTGTACTCTAGTCCCTCCACAAAAATTGGGAGCTAGAGCACATCTGATGCTACCCCAAATACACAAAATCTCAACACTCCCTCTTAGAATCAGGAGTGTGCTCTAGCAATAAATCACACCATGCATTACAAGATTTTGGGCACTAGTTTTTGTGTTGTTGATGCTTGGCCCGCTGCCACTCAACTCTACACTGTTGCTGCCATTCTGTACTGCTGCCCATGACGCTGCCACTGCCACTGCAACATCTGTACTACATCTCCCTCTCAATTTGCTGCATCCGTGTTGCTCATAGCACTGCCACTGCTGATCTGCTACCCTACAACTTTAGTTGTTTGAGAGAAACAACTAAATCTCCTGCCCAATCTTTGACAGACAAGTCAGTTGGGATGCATCCTCATCACTGAAGCTCCTTAGGCTATTGTTTTGTGCTGGCATCTGAAGAATGATGCACAACAACAGCGCTGCACTATGTAAGCAGACTCCCTCTGCATTGTTGAAGTCACATCAGCCCCTTGTGTTGAAATCCCTCACGTTGTTGTTGTGCTGTGTTGTCCTCCTGAAGCCACCACGCTGATGCAGCTTTGCTCTGCGTAAGCATTGTTGAAGTCACATTAGCCCCTACGTTGTTGCTGCATCTGCTCTGCGCTGCTCCTTCCAGCCTTCAGATCTGCCATTGCTTCATCCGTGATCTATGCACCCACTGCTCCACTTGTCCCGCTACTGCCTTAAGGCTCTCTAGCTCAGTTGCGATCCAAGAGATGAGTTTCTCAAGGATCCCGCCCCTTTCTATAGCTGCTCTACAGATCCATGTCGCCCCACTTCCGTGGTTCATGAGTGCTTATGGCTGCATCATCTTCCAACCTATCATCCGCCGCAGCAGCCTTGGAAGAAGAAGCTTCCTTGTACTTTTTCTTCCGAGGACAATTGCTAACAAAATGTCCTAATTCACCACACTAGAAGCACTTGATCTTTGACAAATCCTTCTTCTTCTTTCCCTGCTACCTCTTTGATGCCAAAGCTGCATCTTCTTCCTCTTCCTTCTTTACTTTGCTCGATCCAGAGCTGTACTGCTTATTGGTGATTCTGTGGGGTTCTTGACGCAGAATTTCCCACAAGCTGTCCCAATCTAGGACGTCCACTCTGCCCAAGATGCTTTGGACAAAGGTTTCCCACTCATCTGTGACTGCATTGAGAGCAGTCCTGACCATCAGCTCATCTTCCACCTTAGCACCCGTTGCAGTCAACTGATCTCTGATCGATTGCAATCTGAAGAGGAAATGTTTCATGCCTTCTCCTTTGATCATCATGAATGACCGCATCTGAGTCTCCAACAGCATCTTCCTTTGGACAAACTTTCCCTCATATAGGGAAGTTAAGGCCTTCCACATTTCATTAGATGTCTTCTTTTCAACTATATGTGGGACAATATGGTCCTTAATTCCATCCATGATAAGTCGCTTGGCATGTCCAGCATCTTCATTGTGCTTCCTTAAGAGATCTGCATCAGTTAGTGTGGCCAAAACGTGTTCTGTATGGTCTCTTAGATGATATGCCTCTAGGACTATCAGGATCCTAGCCTTCCAAACTGAAAAGTTGGATAGGCCATCCAATCTGTCCTGATCACACAGTCCATGAGGAGCCATCTGCTCAGAAATGTGTCAAAGCTTCCTTTCTCTTTGCTAGAGATCTGGATCTAAGGCCCTTGGCGATACAGGCACCTTCTTCTCCCTCTGACAATTGATTTACCTTCTTGGAAATTTGCCAAACAACAATGATTCAGCTCTCCTTGATCCTCTGATCAATCTGCAAGTTTCTTTGGCTAGAAACTGTCTGAGAAGCTGATCTCCTCCCGCTCTTTGTCACTAGTGCATAGGCTAAAATTTCTGAAAAATTTAGAAATTTAACCCCACCAGAACCTTCTGAATTTCTGTAGCTATGCTTCAGGCTCTTCTAGATCTGACAGCTTCAGATCTGCGTCACACTGGTTGGCTTCAAACAATCCTAGCGCTGCCTCTGCGCAGTAAGTATGTGGGCCTGATGGGAGACAACATTAGACTGTGTCACCCTGCCCTCTGTGTAACTCTGCTTCTCTAAAAACTACATTGTCCCTTAAGAGCTGCCCTTTTGCTGTTTTTCCTGCTGCTTTCTGCAGCAAGAACCTTCAATCTTCTGTTGGTGACCCTCCTAGATCTACAATTGCTCTGATACCAT